>JACXGI010006764.1:0-40400 GCA_016801175.1 Esox masquinongy
AAGAAAAACATCCAAGCCTGGCTGAAGTTTGCAAAAACAAACATCAAGTCCCCCAAAAGCACGTGGGAAAATGTGTTATGGTCTGATGAAACCAAGGTTGAACTTTTTGGCCATAATTCCAAAAGGTATGTTTGGCGCAAAAACAACACTGCACATCACCCAAAGAACACCATACCCACAGTGAAGCATGGTGGTGGCAACATCATGCCTTGAGGCTGTTTTTCTTCAGCTGGAATCGGGGCCTTAGTCAGGGTGGAGGGAATTATGAACAGTTCCAAATACCAGGCAATTTTGGCACAAAACCTTCAGGCGTCCGTTAGAAAGCTGAAGAGGAAGTTCACTTTTCAGCACGACAACGACCCAAAGCACACATCCAAATCCACAAAAGCATGTCTTCACCAGAAGACTAACGTTTTGGAATGGCCCAGCCAGGGCCCAGACCTGAATCCAATTGAACATCTGTGGGGTGATCTGAAGAGGGCTGTGCACAGGAGATGTCCTCAAAATCGGACAGATTTGGAGCGCTTTTGCAAAGAAGAGTGGGCAAATATTGCCACGTCAAGATGTGCCATGCTAATAGACTCCTACCCAAAAAGACCGAGTGCTATAATAAAATCAAAAGGTGCTTCAACAAAGTATTAGTTTAAGGGTGTGCACACTTATGCAACCAGGTTATTGTGAGTTTTTTATTTTTCCCCCTCAAAGATTTCAGTTTGTTTTTCAATTGAATTGTTCACGTTATGGGTCACATCAAAGGTGGAAAAAGTTCTGACATGATTTATCTTTGTCTCATTCTTTTACATCACCAGAACCTGGCATTTTAACAGGGGTGTGTAGACTTTTTATATCCACTGTATATATTGTCCCACTTACACAACAGCATGGATATAAAAAGTTTCGGCTTCAATGTCGGTGCCTACAAACAAATTCAATATGGGAGAAAATATACAGCTATGGAAAAAATTAAAAGACCACTCCTAATTTTTTTTAAATCAGCATCTCTACATGTATGGCAGCCATTCCATTCCAGTGTCTGTTAAATTCCAACACAGCCACACCTCATTTTACTTAATGAGGTACTGATTAGGTGATTACCTGAACCAAATCTAATTTAATGAGGAAAAGTACAAAAACCACGGCTGTGGTCATCATTATCCTCTTGCAATAGGACCAACTGGATGTCAAAACCAGTGCAAGTAGTACCTCAAAGGTAATTTGAATTAAAAAAAAAAAAAACTATTCAGCATGACAAAAGAGTTGAAAAAAAAGCTTTGAGTGAGCAAAAGAAAGGTTAAATTCTAGCTTTACTGGCAGAGGGATACAGTGAGCGTCAGGTTGCTTCCATCCTGAGAATTTCAAAGACGGCGTTTCATAAGAACAAGGTCAAGCAACCAACATTGGGGACAACAAAGCTATAGACTGGCAGTCGGCGAAAACGACGGTCCACTGACCGAGATGATCGTCAACTCATTTGAATGTCACTCAACAACCGTAGGATGACATCAAGTGACCTACAAAAAGAATGGTAAACAGCAGCTGGGGTGCAGTGCACGGCGAAGACAGTTCAAAACAGGCTCCTAGGGGCAGGGCTGAAGTCGTGCCAAGTTAGAAAAAAGCCCTTCATCAATGAGAAGCAAAGAAGAGCCAGGCTGAAGTTTGCAAAAGGCCATAAGGATTGGACCGTAGAGGAATGGAGTAAGGTCATCTTCTCTGACAAGTCAAATTTTCAGCTTTGCCCAACACCTGGTCGTCTAATGGTTAGACGGAGACCTGGAGAGGCCTACAAGCCACAGTGTCTCGCACCCACTGTGAAATTTGGTGGAGGATCGATGATGATCTGGGGATGCTTCAGCAAGGCTGGAATCGGGCAGATTTGTCTTTGTGAACGACGCATGAATCTAGCCAAGTACAAGGTTATCCTGGAAGAACACCAGCTTCCTTCTGCTCTGACAATGTTCCCCAACTCTGAGAATTGTTTTTTCCAGCAGGACAATGCTCCATGCCACACAGCCAGGTCAATCAAGGTGTTGATGGAGGACCACCAGATCAAGACCCTGTCATAGCCAGCCCAATCTCCAGACCTGAACCCCACTGAAAACCTCTGGAATTTGATCAGGAGGAAGATGGATGGTCACAAGTCATCAAACAAAGGTGAGCTACTTGAATTTTTGTGCTAGGAGTGGCAAAAAGTCACCCAACAGCAATGTGACAGACTGGTAGAGAGCATGCCAAGACACATGAAAGCTGTGATTAAAAATCAGGGTTATTCCACCAAATATTGATTTCTGAACTCTTCCTAAGTTAAAACATTAGTATTTTGTTGTTGAAAAATAAATATGAATTTGTTTTCTTTGCATTATTTGAGGTCTGAAAACAATGCATCTTTTTTTGGTTATTTTGACCAGTTGTTTTTTCTACAAATAAATACTCGAAATGACAATACTTTATTTGGAATTTGGGAGTAATGTTTTCAGTAGTTTATATAGAATAAAACAAAACTGTTAATTTTACTCAAACACAAACCTATGAATAGTAAAACCAGAGAAAATGATAATTTTGCAGTGGTCTCTTCACTTTTTCCAGAGCTGTACCACAAGGGTTCAGAAATTTTGCCTAACCAGCTATAGCAACGGCACAAACATAGCAAACGCCAATGCATTAAATGAGCAGTTAAACGAATAATTCGACACAGGTTGCAACTTCAAATTGGTAAAACGTGTGAAATGGCTATTATCTCTATTTTTAAGTGAGATTATCTACGCTGTTTACACCCATGTTTGAAAATCGCAAATCATAACCGTAACTGCAATATTTGTTAAAGAAATCGCGATTCAATATTTTATCCAATATAGCCTAATGATGTATATATATAGACACATGAAATATAAAAAATCTGTTACCAGTTCCCATTTAATATTTCCATACTTTAATCAAGCCAGCATAATTTACTGGAAAATGTAATGTAGCTAGCAAGCGAAGTCATACGGATCGCTATATTTTCAGCTATCCGCCTCTAACCCTTTACTAAATGCTTGAGCTAGCTATCTGTATATTGTTCCTGGGGAATCAGCTAAAGTTAGCAGGCCTAGCTAAGGTCTTTGTGACAACACAGTTAGGTAAAGAATAATGTTATATGAATAAAAAAGTTAATGCTGCATGGGATGGCCATCTACATTCCATGTAGCACATCCATTAAGATGTAAAATCAAGCATTAAGAGGTTAAACCAATGTTAGCTAGCTAACCTCGATACTAGCTAGCTAAAGTTGTTTGCTACTGTTAGCCTTAAAACAGGAGCCAACCGTTACCGTTTAGCATTATAGAGTATATTGATTCCTAACTGATCTATAAATATTATTAAAGATGTTTACAGTCAACTCATGTTTTTAAACTTTAAGTTAGGAAATAAGAACATCCCTACCATTCATAATCCTGTTACAGTACCTAACTAGTTGGTTATCTGTGGTGCTGCGTTGTAGTTAGAATTGTTTGTGTGTTTGCTCTGTGGCACGTAGCGTAGGGTTGGAATTCCATTTGTACTCGGAGGTCGGAATTTCCGAGTTCAAAGTCGGAAGTTTCAACTAGAACGCCCCCTCGGATGGCCGGGATGGGTAGGTGGAGGTGGCCGGTTCCGGAAAACTAGCACCTTAAGAGAAGCGAGGGGTGGATTTGGGGCGGATTAGCATAAACTGTACTCTGACTGTAACATCATGTCAACTTGTTCAGATGGATCTGAGAGGGATGAAATGGAGTGGATATCTAGGTCTACTCGGACGAAAAGGGCTCTGAGAGAAAGAGATAAACAGGCACGGGCGATAAGTTGGTCGGTGATAGCGAGGGTGCCTGTGGTAGAAATACCAAAAAATCAAGAACAGGCCAGTTGTACAGGCCGACACTTATGGAGCAAATACAAGATAACGATTGGAAAGTGATAATTGAGTTTAATCAGGATGGTGGGCACTATCACCCGATTAAACTTACTAGAGCACTTGAAGACGAGATCGACAAAATCAAGTACGCTAAGTTTATGAATAACAAACGAGTGTTGATACATGCAGTTAAGCAACAGCGGGAAATGATACTGGGAATGTCGTCACTGAATGGGGAAAGGATGAAAGCGCATATCCCAGGAGCAATGACAAAACTGAGAGGAGATATCACAGGAGTCCCCTTAAGCGTGTCTATGGAAGATATTAAAAAAGAGCTTCAAGGAGGTACAGTAACTGATGCCACAAGAATTAAAAGCAAAAGAGAGGGTTCACCGAAGGAAACCCTTTCAGTAATAGTCCACTTTGAGAAAGCACTCCCTAAATCAGTGCAAATGGGCTTCATTACCTACAGTGTGAGGGAGTACATTCCCAAACCACTCAGGTGTTACGCTTGCCAAAGAATTGGGCATACAGCTCAGCAGTGTAAAGGGAAGCAAAGGTGTGCAAGATGTGGAGGCCAACATGAGTATGGAAAATGTGGGAAGTATGCTAAGGTTAAATGCTGTAATTGTGGAGGAGAGCACAGTGCTGCATTTGGGGGCTGTGTAGTGCAGAGAGAAGCCAGAGAAGTTCAGAGAGTTAAAATATTTAATAAAGTTTCATATGCAGAAGCACATAAGACAGTTAGGGGGGTGGGATCAAGCAACAGAAACAACAGTGGAGAAGCACAACCTAATGCAGTACAAACGGATAGTTTTGTACCAGAAAAGCAGGTCCACAATCAAGCCAACATGCCAAAGCAGAATGTTTGCGTTTACAGATGTAAAGTCGATGACAACACTTTAGTGGTGAGTAAAGTAAACTTTCTGGCTTTCATATGTCACACTGTTAATGTTACATCACAGTTGAAAAAGAAGAGTGACCGAATCAAGACAATTGTGGAGGCAGCAGGAAAGTTCCTGGACATGAAAGATATTAAAGCAGACCAGATACATGGGTTACTGACCGCAAAAGCTGGAGAGCTTGCTCAAACTGAAGGTTAGGATTATAATTATGGTGTTACACATACTACAATGGAATGCAAGAAGCTTTATAGCCAATGGCCAAGAATTTAAAAAGTATTTATATGAATTAGATGTTCTTCCAAATGTAGTATGTGTGTGAGAAACTTGGCTGAAAACTCAGTTGGATTTGGTGATTCCAGGCTTCAGTGCAATGAGACGGGATAGAGCTAACAATCAAAATGGAGGAGGGTGTGCCACCTTCCTCAAGGATGGGTTGGCCTATAGGATGGTTCCGTCCCCTGAAAATATGGAATGCATTGTAGTGGAAATCTGTGGTCCCAGAAAAGAAGGAAATATTAAGTTAATTAATTTGTATAATCCATGCAAAGATTTAAATATTGACATGTTTCAGGAAATAGCAGGGACCGTCCACAGAATGGAAATTTGGTGTGGGGATTTTAATGCTCACAGCATTCTATGGGGTAGCAATCGAACTGACAGTAATGGGAATATAGTGGAAGAAATGTTGGAGGAAAGATCTCTGTTTGCCTTAATACTGGACAGGGTACAAGGGTGGATGTGAATAGGGGTGCAGTGTCATGCTTTGATCTTACACTGGTGTCAGACAGTTTGGTGAATGCATGTGAATGGTATGTCAAGAGTGAGTCTACTATAGGAAGTGATCATTTTCCAGTGCTTACTGTAATTAATACAAGTGTATGCATTCAAGAAGGGTATGCATTTACCAGATGGTGCTTTGGCAAGGCGGACTGGGAGAAATTTAGGATGTGTTGTGAGGATTCAATTAATTTGGTAACACTAGAAGGAACCATAGAGGATTGTGCAAAGCAAGTTACGGATTACATCCTCAATGCTGCTGGTTTGAGTGTGTCAAAAAGATCAACACAGGATAGGAAGAAGGTGGTACCATGGTGGAATGAAGAATGCAGAATAGCAGTTAAAGAGCGCAACAAAGCATTTAGAGCTTTGAGGAAAAACATGTTGCTAGAGAATCTCATAGAATATCAAAGAAAAAGGGCAGTGGCTCGTAGAATAATTAAGTATACAAAAAAGAAGACATGGAGGGAATTCTGTTCCACCATTGGCAGAGGAGTGAAGTTAGGGGATGTCTGGTCCATGTTTAAGCAAATGAGTGGCAAAAGAAAGTCAGTTAAAATCCTTGCTTTGATTGATGGAGAGAGTCTGGCAGTGTCAGACAGAGAAAAGGCTGATGTGTTGGGTAGGGCATTTGCTGCAGTGCATAGTGGTGAACACCTGGGTGATATTCACAGACAGCAAAAAGACCAGGCACTCAGAGAGAATGCGAGTGTGAAAGATGAGGGAGGATGACATGTCAACCCTGGATATAGACTTCACAATGTCAGAACTGAAAATAGCCTTACAAGATACTGGATATACAGCCCCAGGAAAAGATCAGCTATGTTATGCAATGTTTCGGCAGCTACCAGTAGAATCATTGGAACTAGTCCTGAAGCTGTTTAACAAAATTTGGAGGGATGGAGTGATGCCAAGTTGTTGGAAAAGAACGGTAATATTACCATTTAACAAGCCGGGGAAAGATACTGCTAATCATGGTGGTTACAGGCCCATAGCACTGACATCTCACCTATGCAAATGGTTGGAAAAAATAATTGTCAGTAGGCTTTCGTATGCATTGGAACAGAAAGGGTTATTGAGTGATTATCAGAGTGGATTTTGTAAAGGAAGATCCACAATGGATGCACTCATTAGAGTTTGCAATGAGATTGAAAAGACTGAAAATAAAAGAGCTGATGGCAATAGTATATTTTGACATTGAGAAGGCGTATGATTCAATGTGGAGGGAAGGGTTGCTGATTAAATTAAGCGCAATGGGCATTGGAGGGAGGGTGTATAATTGGATACTGGACTTTTTAACAGGCAGGACAATCAGAGTCAGGGTTGGAGCAGATGTATCAAAGGATTTTGAAGTAGACAACGGTATTCCACAGGGGAGTGCAATAAGCCCTATATTATTTAATATTATGATAAATGACATATTTACACATTTAGATGGAGGCATTCAATCAGCGCTGTGTGCAGATGACGGGGCCATTTGGATTAGGGGCAGGAATGTGTCGCAGGTATTACAGAATATAGGAAAAGCAATAAAGAATGTGGAAGAGTTTCGGTGGGGGTTCAAGCTGTCAACAAGTAAATCCTGTTACATGATGTTTACAAATAAGCGCAAGATTGATGCTGGAACATTGACTTGATATGGTCAGCCGATGGAGAGGGTGTCTGAATTTAAGTACCTGGGGCTGTGGCTAGATAGCAAGTATACCTGGAATGTACATATAAAACCTTTAGAGACAAAATGCAAAAAAGTCATAAACCTATTACGTGCTGTGGCAGGATGTGATTGGGGAGCAGATAAGCAATCATTAATCGACATCTATAGGGCAATTATGAGATCAACAATAGATTATGGCTGTATAGTCCATGGAGCAGCGGCAAAGACAACACTACAAAAAGTGGATAGACTTCAGTATAAAGCATTACGGTTATGTATAGGTGCAATTAAGAGCACCCCCATCAACGCAGTGCTAATTAAAGCAGGAGAGACACCATTGGACTTAAGTTGGGAGAAACTTACACTAGCATACTGGGTCAGACGAAAAGGAAGTGGGGAGGACATATTACGGCAAAGACATTACAGGGTTATTGGGAATATTCCAAGTTCCAAAGATGTGGGTTTGGCTGGGAAATAGATGAAAGAGCAAAAACATATGTAATGGAGTCGTTAGAGTTCACCAGGTCTACCCCAGTTAGTAACGTACCCTCTTGGCTGTTCCCAGAGGTTAAGACAGATATGAGCAAGCTGGTTGGGAAAAACACATGGCAAATGAATGAAGTGGGAGTTAAAACAGGTGTTTACCTGAGGAATACCTATTACAATTATCTCCAAATTTATACAGATGGCTCTAAGAACAAACAGGAGTGTGTGGGAATTGGTGTGTATGTTCCCGAGTTTGGAGTAGTTATTTCCAAAAGGCTGCCCAACCAACTGTCTGTATACACAGCAGAAATAGTGGCAATAATTATCGGGTTGCAGTGGGCTGAAGAGGTCAAACCGGATAGGGTGGTGGTGTGCACAGACTCAAGGGCCATCATGGAAAGTATTCAGTCAACAAAATCTGTCAGGGAAGACTTACTCATTGATCTTTATCATAGTTTATTAAGACTTCACAGAGGTGGTATAGATGTACAGTTCTGTTGGGTGCCAGCACACGAGGGGTTAAAAGGCAATGAGTATGCTGATAAGCTAGCAAAAAGTGCATCGGGCAAAGGAATAACACTGTCGGTCCCACTTGGGAAAGGAGAAGGGAAAGCGATAATTAAGAAGAAAGGACTGGAGTTTTGGCAGAAACGGTGGGAGGATGACCAGAAGGGACAGGGCTATCACAAAATACAAAAGTCAGTCATAACGAAGAATACTAAAGAAAGGAGCAGAAGAGAAGAAATAATCATAACGAGACTCAGGCTGGACCACACAGGACTAAATGCCACCATGTTTGTACTGGGGAAAAGGGGTAGTGATAAATATGACAACTGTAGAGTTAAAGAAAATACGGAAAACATCATTGTTGCATTGTCCTAGGTATGAAGAGGAAAGAGAGAAGTTGTGTTATGAAGTTAAAGGGGTGGGCAGAGAGTGGAACCTGTTAGGAATTCTGGGAACAGAGGGAGAGGGAGTGAGAGTCGTCAGGGAGGCACTTTTTACTTTCTTAAGTGATACAGGGCTAGCAGGGAAAATCTAAGAGCTGGACAAATTAAATGATGTTACACGCTCTTGTACAGTAGGTGGCAATATGCACCTAAAAGTTGATTGCGATCCGCCATTAACCCCAGAGAAGAAGAAGCAGAACACCCTCTCTAGTCGGAATTCCAACTCGGAAAGTCGGAACTAGCCCCGAGTTTGTAATCCAAGATGGCAGCACCTTGTACCAACAAATTTCATTGTGTAGAAAAAAATTTCATTGTGTTTTGACCACTTTTTAATCGGCCATCCGATAACCTAACCTGGACAGACGAGTACTCTTCAGAATATTGTAACATAACTATAAACGTCATTTTCTTATATAATTTATAACACTAGTCTGCTAAATGGCATAGGGTGCTGCCATCTTGGATTACGAACTCCGAGCTAATGGGATTGCTCCGACATTCCGAGTTGGACTTGGAATTCCGACTCCAGTTGAAACTTCCGACTTGGAACTCTGAAATTTCGACCTCCGAGTACAAATGGAACGCGCCATTAGAGAAAGCTGTAGTTTTTTATTATTCCCAGATGACAAGTGTTAAAAAGCGGGTAGAGTCGAGGCGAGTAGAGTCGAGCTGGTACCATGCAGTGGAAAGCGCCATTAGTTTCCAAAACGAGATTTGGTTTTCAATTAACTAAAGTAGAGCCGTTGGGGGAAGTTTCTATGCCAGACGGTTAGTATTGTATATGTATTTTACTTTCTCAGAGACAAAAGAAATCCCCTAAGTGTGTAAACCTAACAAATGCACAAAACTAAAAAGATGTCATTCAGCACCCAAAGAATAATAAGCATTTACGTAAAACCTTGTCTTCTGTAATCGCGTGCTATTTTGGGGGCTAAAATACATAGAATAGAATGTAAATACTCTGAACACAACTAGCAATTACTATAAATTGCTAAGTTGGCTCTGTAAATCAGAATTTGCTTTAGCTATTGTTGGTAACGCAGTGTGTGTCTGAAAACGTGTAAATTCAACGCTTGTAAATTATGTAAATTCATTACTTGTAAATTATGTCACAGTGATTCACTTTGATTAAGTTTTCTCGGGCCCCTGCCATTGTCCCATGCCCCAGGTGGCCTTCTGACAATGTCTCTGGAGATTAACCTAGAGGGGGAGTGAGTGGAATAGCGTTAGAGTAAAGTTATAGGGATGATTAGACCTCTAACTACTGATATTCCAGAGAATAAAATGGGAAATTAGTCACGCATGGATGGGCTTAAAGGTTCCTGATGTTTGGCTTTGAACTATTGATTTGCGAATCATGAACGATTCATTCTTTTTGAACAAATATTTTCCTTGAACTGTGTGTACTGAATCACTCTAGAAGATTCATTCACGTTAATCACTTTTGAGCAAGAGGAAATCACAGAGATTTAGTCTTCCGTGAAATCGGAATGAAAAATCTTTCACCGCAGATGCTTAACAGTTGTCAGATGTCACAATGCATAACTAAATATAATTTCCAAAAAAGTTGTGGAATCAAATATGAATGCCTCCTCTTCAGTTTTAATTATGTTTTCAAAGCCATTTAGCTAGATTACATTCATGATGAAACATTTAGGACACATAGCTATCATCTTTAAATTATTAAACCTAATAAGCATACATGTATCATTTGTAAATGCTATTTATTTACCTTCACAAAGTATCTAAATGAATAACAACATAGTTAAACATAATTCTGGGTATGAGGTAGGTCTGTATCAAAATTCAGTCAGTGTATGGACAGCAAGAGGTGTGCAAAATGAGTGAATGTGATAAAGGAACAATATTTGGACCACCTTTACAAAAAATACATTTAAATCTATCTGTCTGCTGGTGGAGGATCAACAGCTAATCCCCACATGCATTTAAGGTCCAAATACCCAACTGTGAGATCTGGGGATGACACAGCAGACGCTAATGACGCTAGGCCTACTTCAGCTCTAGCCAGTGCCACAGCCTACATCACATCCATGACCCCAACCACAGCCACAACAATAACCTATGACAGCTTTGACCAAAGTTTCAACAACCACTACTACAACTTTAGCCAATTCTGAAACAGGTGGTGTTCCAGTGGTAAGACCCAGAGTGCCTCAAAAAAAATAAAAACAAGTATGAATCGCTATGATATAATAGCACTTGTTTTTCATTGCAGCCTAAGTTGTGCATGCTGCTTAACTTACAAGAAACCAAACATGCACAGTGAATTATAACTATTTTTATTGCTGTCTACTACATTTGCCTGTGATATTATTTTCTTAAGACTGAATAATTTGGTTATTGTTGGACAAAATAAACAAGTTTAAATTGTTAATGTTTCTATTTTCGTGTGTTCTATGCTGTAAACATTAACTGAGTAAACAATGAAGTCCCATCATGAGACAGAGATGTAATTAAAAGGTTGGACCAAAATATTTATTCAATGAATCAGTGATAAAAGAACTAAAGTTAGACCAGGGATCAGTAAATCAAGTAGGTGAGGACCAACATTTGACATTGAAACACATGTTAAAGCAACATGAGAATGTGTTTAAGAAGGAACTTGCAAGGCTGCCCAGCTAAAAATCCCTGTAGACAAGGAGGAAACACTGAGGATTAACAAACCAAGACAAGTGCCTTATGCTGTGAAGCCAAATGTAGAGGCAGAAATTGACCATCTTTTTTTCAAAGTGGACATTATAAAACTAGTCAAATTCTCAGAATGGACAGCTGCCATAGTGCCTATTTTAAAACCACACAATTGAGTGGGGATTACAGACTGACTTTTAACAAAACATTCAAATTAGAGCAGTATTCAATTCCCAAAACCAAGGATCTCTTTGCAAATCTTGCTGGTGAACTGAAATTCACCAAGTTTTCAGCCATGTATATCAACAGATCACACTGGATGAGGAATTGTAGAAGTATTGTACCATAAACACACACAAGAGCTTGTTTATACATAAGCGTTTACATTTTGGTGTCTCCAGTAGTCCAGGGCCATTGAGGGGTACTTCAAGAAATTACACATTGTCATTTACCTAGATGACAGGTAAATGACAAGTTAAAATCTTATCTGGGACTGCTCAACTATTATAATAGTTTTTTTCCCAACATGTCAACCGTTTTGGCTATTCTTCTCACACTACTGCGCAAAGAAGCAAAGTGACAGTGGGGAGAAGAGCAGCAAGCGTCATTTGCAGAGTCCAAGAAACTTGATGCAGTCATCAGATGTGTTAGTTCTCTTTGATAGACAGATTGACCTCATTCCCTTGTATGGTGCATCACCGTATGGGGTCTGTGCAGTTCTATCACACAGTATGCCGGATGGAACTAAGACCAATAGATCTCATGTTGTGAATGCTTAACACAGCAGAAAATAACCGTTTGTAGTTAGAATTAACCGGCAGTACAGACACTCAAAGAAATGTTGAAAAAAGATGCAGAAGGGTGTAAAGTGACAAAATGTTCAGGTGTTCTATTGAATAAAATGTTTGTCAACACCAGGATTTTCTCCCACTGAGATATTAGGTCTTAGACTGTACTCCACGTTGGACTTGGTCCATCCAGACCTGGGCAGGTGAAAAGAAAATGGAGGTGTTCATGTTGAAAGGTAGAGCTTTAAAAGATTCCATGAGTCACAAGAAGATCTGGTGGGCATTTGCATCAACACACCATGCAAAATACTGCTCCGGCTTGGCAGGGCTCATTGACCCAGGCCCAGTCTGATAACCTGAGCGTATTCAGAAAAGGGCATGCTGCATCATGCTACAGTAGGATGATAGTCCTGTTATAGTGATGCACAACACTTTTCCTACTCTCCATGAAAGAAAGTCACTGCTCTGCTCAGACTTTGCTGCTGACTCAACTCAATTCGGAGAAACAGCAAAACGAGGGGGAACACCTGCCATTCAAATCAACCGACGATCCCAAAGCGGACTTCTAACATAGCGGTGAAGAAATGTCAGCTATTCCGTACCTATGTTAATTAATCAGTTCCTAAGATATTTGGACCTTTTTGATACATATACAGGATACATAAACATTATATAGCACCATTCAGATTTTGTATGCTCACGGATTTCAGTTTGTATTGACTGCTAACTGAGAATAATAAAAACATTATCTTTGATAATTATGTTTGAGAGTGATATGAGATGTTTTACTTTTTATATAGCGGACTAGCCGAGGGCATGGTGGGAGGGCAAGCACCCTATGGGGGATTAGGAAGTAAGAGGTGAGGTTAGTTGGAAGTTTACAGAAAGGGAAAATGAGTGAAAGATAAAGGGAATCAGATCATTCTCACAGAGAAGAGGTAAAGTCATTTGACAGGTAATAAAAAATGCAATTTGCTTACAAAGAATAAATAGTTCCTAAATTATTATTTATTACTACTTCTTCCTTTTATTATTTTTCTTTTGTTCTTGTATTATTATTTTTTATATTTTTATATAAGTATCTATGTACATTTGTAATCAGCTATCACCTTCTCACTTGAAATATTCCTGTTTCCTTCAGATTTTAACCCATTGGATGGCAGGTTGGCCTGGTGGTGTTGAATGATGGGCCATTAACTCTGAGGTTGATCTATTAAATACCTGAGCTGAGAAGGTCAAATATTTGTTCTGAGCTTATTATTGTTATAAACATTGACAAAGCTGTTCAGTTAAGCAGTTCATCAGCTTGTCATTGGGTGATTTTTTTCCCCTTTTCTGATAAATGTAAGACTAGTCTACCATCTGGTGGAAATATGTGGTATACTGTAGATTTATTTAGTAAGATCAAAGTATTGTTCAATACATTATAGTACGGGACAGTACTGTTTAGTACAATTGAGTATAGTAATGTACAATACTTGGCAGTATACACCTGTACTGTACTTCACTATACTGTATTGTATATAAATGCTCTGGACTATAATGTATTAATTGGTAGTCATTTTTGCATGTGATGTGATGCATTTAAAAAATTTGCCATTTTCAACTAGCATGTGAATTCGGCATAATTTCCCATTAGTAATTACCAGTTAGAAGGCCGTTCAAGTGGATTTTTCACAGACCTATGTTGTAAATTCACACAAACATTAGTAGGTGACTTCAGAGGTCACCATGGCTCTGTTTACACAAGCAGACCAATTCAAATCTTTCATCCACTAATTGGTACTTAACGATAATGATACTTTGAAATGTAATCTCTTGTTGAAAGTTAATCATAAAAAGGGCAATGTCAACAAATTAGCCTACAGATTATCCTTAATAAATTCCTTGCTGGAGCCTTTGGCATTGTGAAACTGAGCTCAAGATGCACCTATGTCAAATTGTGATTGATTGATTCTACTGTTATTCCCAAAAGCTGCTTTAATACAGATTCATGGAAAAAGCATTGCCTGCAAATACTAGGCCTAGGCAATGGCTGGTTTTGCTGCCTAGATTTTTCAACCCAGAGACCACCGAAGAAACATTCTCATTCCAAACCAAACTAAAGTGATTGAACAAGATCATTGAAAGTATTGAATATGTACTAAAAAATAAAAATAAAACATTTAATATATACATATATATTTTTTATTAATCATTTTGCCTTCTCTGAATCTCTAGAAGGCCCAAATGATTCCCCACTTGTAACATACCAGTAGCATAATCTGTATACAGTGTTTGTCTAGGCAGGGCATGGAATAGGGATGTCTAGCCAAACAGCGTGATTGCCGTGTTTAAACAGGCATCCCAGTGGTACCAATTTATAGTGGTGGCCATAAGCACATAACAGTTTGGCTTCGACTGTCCCATATGGGGCTCGAACCAGCAAACCTCTGAACACAAAGACAACTATCAAACCCATGAAGCGTCATTACCATTGCCCCACAAAAACTGCTGCACTTGCTGAGCAAGGGAAACATCTTCAAGGTCTCAGAGCGCGTGACGAAACTGATTGAAATGCTATCTGTGCCAGCCGCTGTGCTGACTGACTAGCTATTTCACTCCCGTTACGCAGGTACAAGCAGTATGTATCTGTTTTACATTTAGTTATTTAGCAGACAAGGGGTTCCAACATTGGGTGGATGTTTAGTGAAGAGATTTGACTAGGCAGATTGGGAGCTGCCTTCCCTTAGAACGAAGAGCCTGGGGGGAAATATGGGGTTTGAGAATTGCCAGAAGGTGTGCAGGAGAAGCTCCCCTTGGTTCTCCATAGGCAAGCAACAAGCCAGTGGAGCAAACGGAGGATAAGGTGACATGAGAACTTGAGGAGGTAGAACACTAGATGGGTCACAGAATTTTGGATAAGTTGCAGGGGTTTGATGGCAATCGCTGTGAAGCCTACTAATAATAACACAGAAATCCAGACACGAGTGTGCCTGCATTAGTACCTGCTCCGCTTCCTGTGTGTGAGGTAAGGTCGTTCTCCACGAATGTTGTAGAGAATGATCCTGCAGGAGCGAGTCACAGCCTTGATGTTTACGAAGACTGACAGTGAGTTGTTTAGGGTCACACCAAGGTTCTTTACACTCTCGTGTGGTGACACCGTGGAGTTGTTAACTGTGATGGAGATGTCTTCTTGTGGAAGGAGAGCAGCTCCGTCAAATGAAGGCTATGCTTGAGGTGATGGGCCGACATCCAGGCAGATATGTCAGCCAGGCATGCAGTGATGCGTGTTGTTTTAGTGTACTCTCCAATCCTCACTGAGAATAATGCAACGTTGATGAGGAGTGGAGTCACACAGTATGCCTAGCTCTCCTAAACCCAGTTACTACCAAAGCACTGATCTCACTTGAATTATTGCCGAATCATATAAAGAGAGCCTCAGCCAGCTACTGTATGAAGGCAAATAGTGAGAGACACACATTTAGGGACAATAGGTTGAGACATCTGACAGTTTACTTTTTCTGCCATTACAAGGTGAAGTGGAGGACCAGTTATATTTATGTTTAGCTATAGTGTGGCTGTAATTATATTTTCATAGAGTTATAGGGCTTACATTCACTGGTAACACTTTATTTGTTATAGTCAAGATTACCATCTGTAGGTACAGATATGCCTACTTTCAACAAACTATCCAAAAACAAATGAATGCTTGTTAAGGTTAGTGTTAGTGGTTTGATGGTAATTTATTAAAAGTAATTGCTTGCAAAGGTCAAGGTTAGGGTTAGGTTCAGAATAACTGTCATGGTATATTTAGGGAAAGGGTTAGAGTTAGGAGTAGAATAAGGTTTAAAGTTAGGGTTAGTGTTAGTAGGTATTTAATTGAAATGTTATTGATAGTCTGTAAATAATCAGTAGAGCATCCAAATAAAGTGTTATCCATTCACCTACTGGAACTTAAAAAGTTTGAAGCAGACAATCAAGTGTGGCAAGGTCATAGCCCACTACCTGAAAGCATTCTCCTCTGATATTATATTCTTGCAAGAAATCTGAAGAATGATTTTCTGCTAATATGAAATGCCTAACAGCATAACCAGAAAGTTATCTAATAACTTATCTCATTGGCTCACACAAAAAACATAACATCGCCAAATGAGACAGTGTTGAGGGTCAATCCTCAGCTGTTCAAAAATCGGTACTCTGATTATTGTAAATATGAAATTATATGTTTCTTTGAAAGCAATGACACTGCAGATCATTGCAGTTTTCACCATTTACACATATCTGAGGAGATCATATCATATGATTCCAGGCATTCAGAAATAAACGGAACAGGGCAGAATTTGAAAAACTGGTCAGAGACAGGTTAATTAAATAGCTTCAAGTTATATTTTGTGCAAGAATGACAGGACAAGATTGCATGCTGTTTAGCCATCAAAATATTGTTGTTACGCATGCAGGTACCCTGCATGTGCGTTTGTGTTTTTTCCCCTCCTGCCGTTTCCCCAGGTGTCCCTTATGTTCCTGATTGTGCTTGTTGGTGTTTCCCACCTGGCAGTCAGGAGTGCATCGCCTGACTGCTGAGGTGGACCAATCGGTGGACACCCCTCCTAATTGCACCACCTGTTCCTTTTTCCATTACCCAATCGCATCACACATCCCTGGTTTAAAAACCCAGTCAGTTGGTTCTCCCAGAGAGACTCTTTGGATTTACCCCACATGGACATAGACACTCTTGAAATACATACCTTTTTTTGATAGACATACACTTTGTTCATACATACTATACTTTGTTCATACAGACTATATTATTTCATTTCTTGGGTCCAGCTCAGCCCCTTTTCCCTACCCCCTTTACCGTGTGTTTATAATAAACATTTTATGTTTGACGGTAGCTTTGGTTGTCTGTGTCGTTTGTTCTCACTGTTTATTTACACAACACTAATTTGCATGAGTTTTATGTTACGGGTCTCTGTACCATCCACCCTAGACTGCTAGAGCCACAGGGTTCATAACAATTGTCCATACCACTAACCATCTTTTGGGCGTTGCTGCGATGCTATGAATCAGACGGGGGGCACATCCGCACCACAGCAACTAACCCTCAATCCAATATCCCAGCTATACTAACCTCACTCAGTGTGAACAGGCCCTTAAATGAGAACCACATAAAAAGACAGTATATACACAAGCAACAGCGAAACCTCTTGAGGCGCAGAAGATTAAGGCCAGGCTGACCCTTAACAACCAACCTGTTAACAAATGTAACTCTGTTCTAGCTAGTCCAGAAAATTAAGACCAAAATATTTAACACCCACATCTGCATTTGTATCTATACCACATGTCAGAAATGTTGGTTATCATTTGTATCTATACCACACGTCAGAAATGTTGGTTATCATTTGTATCTATACCACACATCAGAAATGTTGGTTATCATTTGTATCTATACCACATGTCAGAAATGTTGGTTATCATTTGTATCTATACCACATGTCAGAAATGTTGGTTATCATTTGTATCTATACCACATGTCAGAAATGTTGGTTATCATTTTATTTTCACCCCCACAACATTATTTTTGCACTCTGGCTGAACATTGTGAGCAGCATATTGTTACCAAAGGGGAAGAATAATTCACGTACAAATAAAAGTAATTCCAAGAATTCAATGAAATTTAGAAATGTATATATTACAACAAATGTGAAACACACACAGGCCTTGTAAAGCCTTAGGTAATGAGTGGGCATTGCAACCAAATTATTCATACATAGGACAGTATACATCCAAACAAACCCTTAAAACCTACAAGTTCTCATTCCAGGAAGAAAAACAAAAGGGTTGCTGTATGGCTATATGAAAACTAGAGAAATGTTGCCACATATCAAAGCAATCTAATATTTTGCATGTGTCAGGTCAGTACATTGATTCAGGAGAACCTCCAATGGATCTGGTCTGGACCTCCGGCCTCTTAGAGAAATACTGATGATTCATCAATGTCTCCCTCTGTATGATATGTGAGAGAGAAAGGAGTCGTGTTTACACATTGTATTATCACGTTTTGTCTAATCTCATCCACATCGTCCGACTACAATCTGAGGTACTATTGAGGTTTGTAGCATCCACACATGGTTTAAACATTTCTTTTATCAGCATGCATTATGACCAAATTCCCTGGTCCCTCCTGGAATTACAATTATTCAAAAAGGCCTTGGACACTTCCCTTATCACACAAATATATAAATGGACAGAAAACGGTATACTTTATAGTCAATAGTTTTATACTGTCATCATTACCTAGTTGTTATCCAGAGATTTAAGACTGGGTATAATATTATTCTGACACTTTACAAGTCCACAAATATTTTGAGATTTTTTGGGACATTTTTTTTTAACCATTTTTAAAACAGTCACTACACAGAAACGCTGATCATTTGGATGTGTGTACAAAATACTACTAATACAAAGTTTAAATAAAAAATGACACTTAGGCTCTAATGCACACAGTAATCTGCAGAATCCAAATGTGCTGGAAAGGATTAATCCAAACTGGTTTGGCATGTTTATGCCTGCATTCTTTTTAATTGTGTCTTTATATTATTGTAAATAAATAAAGTGTAATATTAAAGAGTTAGTCTTAATGCATCATCTGCACATGGTCATCTGCACTTTATCGCTAGCGATTTGTCTGAAAATGCTAAGATTTTAGCAGAATAGAAAATAAACTATTTAAGTAGAAAATAATTACATTTACATTTTACATTTAGCAGGTGCTCTTAGCGATTAAATTATAGTAATTGCATTATTGGATCATATTTATTTAAGGCCTAAATAGCCTCAAAGGAAAAAAGCAACATGGTGGAGGAACCATGGTTTGGTTTATTGCAAATCCATAATATGTGATAAAAATATTGGGAAAGAATATATGGATCACATTACATTTCCATGTAGGAAATCCAGTGCAAAATCTTTATAAAATGACTGTTATTTCAGTAGGTAAGTATGCTTAGAACATGTTCTTATTTACTGATCTCAATCCTATCAAAATGCTGTTGGGGGACAAGAAAGCCCTCGAACATAACACAGTTAAAGCAATACTGTAAAGAAGCGTGGTCAAAAAAATCCTCCCAGTCAATCAGTCAAAGCTGATAGACAGTTATAAGAAACTACTACATTATTTAATCCAACGAAAGCAACACCCACTCCTGAAGCTAGGGATGTAGGCTACTTATTTTTCCAGCACTATAAAATTGCATTTCTGATGATTTTTGATTAATAAATTATTGCAACGAATAATATTTCAGTGTCATTTGTTAAATTAAGTTACCTTTGTCTTTCAATAGTGTTGAAGTGAACATTACATATTTATATGTCCAAATATGGGGGTTTACTTACTTTTTCACATGATTGTAAATCAATCTCATTTGGTTGGACTTCGGCAAATGACCACTGTGCCAGTGGATATTGATAAAACTATATTTTCAGATGGATATGGAAGCAGTCTATTGTTTTCAGCAGTTGTAGGAGCCTAGGCTGACAGCTGGTGTGACATTTGCCATATGTATGCCATTGTTTTGTCAGGAATAGTTTACACTACAAGGATATTGTCTATATGCATTGTTGACTACGAAGTTGGACGGGAAGTTCTCATCACGATTAGTTCACAATGCATCTTTTGATTATCTATGTCTGTCAACAAATGCGGGCACAATCAGAGTGTGGACAAAATCAAGACAACAGACTTGTTAAAACCAGATGGGAATGGGGCAGTGGAGTGAGAAGAGGAAGGTAAGAGAGAGAGAAATACAATATTCAATCTCAAAACAAATGTCACTATATCTTCTACTGGAGAGAAAGATGAGAGAGCTGATTACTGGAATAGAGATGATGACACATGGTGGGTGGGTTGTGGTGTGTACAATTCTGTCTGTCTGTCTTTTATGAGGAACCACAGGAACTGTGTATTGTACTGGCCTCAACGGCAGACATGCTTGTTTGTATTCACCTGAACAGTCACAATACAGTCCGTCAAAACTCATAGCTTCGCTACGCACCAGGGGCAACTGTAAGCCGGTATGGACCGGAATGGTGTCCTGATGGTGCACATTCACCATACCAGTAAACCATCAGTATATAGGTGGCGTGTCCAAATTTTCTGGAATGTAATCTGAGGTAAATTGGCAAGATAGAATGATGAAAATACTTATTTTGTTGTTGTTGTTGATATAACAATTCTTAGCTTGAGTGAACAGTATCATATTGGTACCAGTGGAGAGCATCGTTTATATCCCTGCTGAGTGCGCAGATTCCCTCTTTTTTATTTGGTTAGCGCCACTTGAGAGTTTGCTGTTGGACAATAATTTCCTCTTCCATGTTAGATGGATGTTTTATTATACAATATGTGTCTCCCATTTTAGTAGCCTTAGATTAGATGGTTTCAGACAAGGTTACTTTTATTGATCCATTTGTCATTGTCAGCAGTGGCCTAGGCTGCCCTGTAATTTCATTCAAAAAATATTCTGTTAAAGAAATATAAAGTGCAGAATAGCATTACATGTATTTATAAAAGGCATTTTTTCCTGTGCAAACAAGAAGAACAAACATAGCCTATTTCCTTTAGCATATTGAATAGGCTAGTCTATTAGCCATAGCCGACTCTACACTACTTTTAGCCTATATGCTCTAGCATTGAGTTGTTCTCTCAAGGCTACATCTGGTGTCTCTGCAATATAATTAACAGCCCCCTTGTTCCAAGAAAAATTTCCCTTCTCTGCAAAATATGTAATCCGGAATGCCTTACGATGTCAATTATAGTAAAAGCAAACAACTTCTAAATCCAAGTTCTTAGAAATAGGTAAACTAGAGGGCTGATATTTGTTTTTGGCGGGATGTGGGATGTAGATGGCAGCAACAGGAGAACAATTCAACACTACCGATCTCACGTGTCAGAGGCTACACCGCCTTGGCTCAGCCATGGATTGAACTTTTTTGGGGCAAAAATTATTCAATAAAAGCCTATTATTTGCCTAAATTATAACTATCCAATCTAGCCTCTCCATCACAACAGGTCTGAGGACAACCGTATCAACATAGGCCTCATACACAGTGTGTAAATATAATTAGCCATTACATATTAATGCTTTTTATTCTACTCAAGTTTGCAGATTATATCACTCTGATCTGTCAGACTGGTGATGTGGTGTAGTTAAAATAACCTGGAATAACACAGACAAAACCTTTGAGGTATATGTTGCTCTCTGTGTTGTTTAGTCAGCAATATAGGTGCAGTATGAGGAACATAAAAATCTATAAAGAACAATTATTTGTTTTTTGAATCAAATTACAGGTACATAAAACATGCATTTATTATTTGTCATGTTTGTGACAAGTGTTTTTAAATGTCTTTTAGAGGGACGAATGTAAACACCACAATGACAGATATTGCGGTTTCAAATTTACCCAGCAATACATAAAATAAACAACAGGGGGCAGCATTACTCTGTGAAGGTAAAGGTTCATTTAGCTTCAGAAAATGAAGCCTTACCGTTTAACTTGTAAGCTCTGAGCCTGTGGTTGTCAACAACTTTCACCAGCCTTAAATGTGCATGGAACGATGAGGATGACTAGCTTGTGCTAGTGATAAGTAGATGATCATTCAAGCCCCAGATGCATGTGCATCTAAGTAAAAAGTCAGACTGACTCCGTCTTAACACTCCTGACCATTTTTGCAAGACTGTGAAGAGACATGGAGATTGAATGTGAAAGTCAGTCTGTTTTCACTATTTCATACCCTCACCCCCCTTTTCTTTCCTATTGCTCCCACCAAACAAACAGCATGTCATGTTCATCCCAAATAACCAGCTGCCCTCCATATTTTCTTTTCTTTCTTTCTTTTTTCGCTTTCTCACTAGCTTTCCTTTATATGTTTCTTGCCAAGGAGTCAGCCCTTGCTTCAAAGGGAATGATGATAGATGTTCTCAAATGATTGAATGAAAGAGCACATATTTCCCCCATCGCTGTTATGACAGAGGTACATTAATCCTGTCACAGACTTTTGCATTACTTGTCTTGTACGTGTTCACTGACCTCCAAAAAGGAATTAAGTTAGAGAGACTTCCCTTGCATGGCATATCAATTCCCTGCCTGCTTTACATTTAATTGTGGTAGTGGGGTCATGTTGAAAATAAAATCTTCTCATGTTTTTTTTTTATCATGGGAAAGTTATCAGTGTTCTTTGAGGTAGTTAGAGTAAGATAGTTATTGAAGTAGTAGTCCATGCCCAATAGACCGAACTGTCTGGGTACAAAAAGTAACGACACAAAATGGGTGCAAAAAGACTTATTCAGAATGTTAAATTTTGGCAGCAATTTGCCATGTGGAGATATGCCACTTTCATCACCGTCTGATAAGAGTCTCATCAGAGGCTTAAACAGCTGGAGAAACGGCTACAACTTCTGAATAGAAACAGTGTTGAAAGGCTGTTGCTAAATAAAGATTGGAGTGCTTCATAAAAAAACACCCAGAGATTAGGGTGAGCTAATACCTGTGCTAATCCAAGGTTATTAGACGGTTAGGGATATGAGAAGAAAGAGGGAGGACAGAGGAGAGAGAGAGAGCGAGAGAGAGAGAGAGAGAGAGAGAGAGAGAGAGAGGGAATCTCTTTATTATCAATCACTAGCTCCTATTAGGATGTTGCATGTGGTTCCAGGACATTACCCATTTCCTCCCCTGTATATCAAAGCCTCCATCCCCACTCTTCTCCTCCCTCCCTCCCTTCTCCACCCTAATTCACTCCAGATGAGCACAATGGGACATTTGATTTAGTGTGCAAAGACACATGTATACAGCTGTGTCTGTCTGTCTCTAACAGCTGGTGCAGAGCCCAAAATACGAACGGCAGGCAAGCCCCAATCACACATTTGTTTATGTAATTAAGACAGAAAATGAGAGCCTAAGATATTTTTTCTATTTTCTCCCTCTCTTTTACCATCAGCTGAGGGCTGATCTGATATTTCAATGTGATATAGTTCTTGGCTTTGTTTGCGACTCCTATGGAGAGTGCTGGGAAGGACAGTCTGAGGGTGTAATTACATGCAGGTGATATAAGCCATGAGCTGCCATCAGAAGACATTCCAATTGCATGTCAGCACTGCAGTCTTGAGCACTGACCCCTGCGTTCCACTGACAATATACTCTGGCCCCTGACAAGCTCAAATAACGTGTTATATACACAGAGCAACTGTATCATGTATGCATTCAACACAGCCCTTTGCGAAGGTCTAGCCTACTTGCACAATTATGATAAAGCCAATAACGGAACATTCATTAATTTGTTTGGAAATGTGTACATTCTACACTAAAAGCATATACCTCCTGACTACTTAACTCACCAGAACATCGGTTGGTGATAATAAGATGGCTGTTGTCAGTTGCCTTGGCTACACATGGCATTGCACACAGTTACTTTTGTAATGCACTCCTCTTCTGACTGTTTTTGATCCGGGGATTTACAGTTCAGTGTCCCTATTTCCTCTGTGCCACCCGTAGACTGGTCTCCTGATGCAGCGGGGTGTCCTTGAACTCTGTTGGTCAGGGAATGTTGACATCTGTTTCACCCCTGGCACCAGACCTCTTTGTCCCATTGTTGGACATGCTTGTCTGGCTGCAGAGAAAAGAAATTTGTACAGCTTTTTATAGCTTCTATACAATAAACCATAAATGACTGCAACATACGTACCTGTAATTTCCCTTAGACTATCATGAGATAGATAGCGCTAATGTACTGTTCAGAGTAGAGGATAGCTCAATAGTGCTAAGACAAAATTGATAAGCAGCTAATTTGGTATAGATGGCCAGTCTGCCTTTGAAGTGCTGCTTCAGTTGGAAGCTCAGAATCTTCCCTGGTACATGAAAAGGATACTGCAGGGTATTTCATGACAATAATGAATGTCCTCAAGTCACCCAAGCTTCACATTTGTACTGGCATGTGTTACCCTGGGAGGAGAAAAGAACTTTAAGTTTACAACAAATTCAATCTTATTTTCTTCTGCAAGCAAGTCCAAATAGTCACTGTTTACAGTAGGACATTCACGTTTGACATTAGTGGTAAGTGAACGGAACATGATAATGCAGAGATGCAGAGACCCACTTTCAGCTACAGTATCTAGGGTTAGTCTAGTGCCTAAATTTGGAGACAGAGCAAAGATTATGGGAGGATAACAACACTGCATACAACATGGCCGCCTGAGCCAGATCAAAGCAGAGACAATCAAAGCCAGAGTGAGAGCTCCAGCCCCAGTAAGCTCCTTTAAATGTCTTCCTCCCCTAACCCCACCCATACTAGCTGTTACATCACTCTATTAAACTGTTTCCATGCACAACTATTCCAGTTCTTGGATAGAGGCTTGCACACGCTTCCAGACCCCCTTTGCACGAAAACTGGACACTGGACAGTTAGTGGCTCGGACATAAATCCTTCAAACAATTGCAAACACCTCAGTAAATGCTCTGTGGTTAATATTAAACCCAGCAGTGTCATAAAGACTACGTAATGCTATTATAGATGTGACATGACAGCAGTCATAACCATTTATAAGGGAAAATACGAATATGATGACAAATGTCTTGTCATTACCAAGTGAGGAAATAGTCTTACGCGAGGAGCGGCTCTAACAGGAAGTTAAAGAGATGTTACCCAGAGACCTCGTCCACATATAATCTAAATAGAATCTCAATAGCCTATCAGTAGCTGTCAAATGACTCACTTCCTATTGAGTAATCTATAATGCTTTTCTAAAGTTCCATATTTTCTCTCCACATGTTATTAGGTGAAGGGTTGTCAAAGTCACCCAGAAGGGACAATCTGAAGCCAAATTACTGCAAATCTCTCACATTTGCGTAGATACGTAGTCAAAGGGTAACAATTGCAATTCCTAAACAGTATTCACTGCAAATTGTGTGTTATGGGATTTATTTCCCTCCAAAAATGTTTCCTTCTAATCTGAGGCACGTGTTGAGAATGAGATGTCTCACGTGGGCCAGATTGGATCAGATTGCGGGCCTGAGGCCACAAATGAGTAACAGGCCACATGTACAACACTAGTGTGCTTGTCAGGCCTTTCACCTCATCGACCATAATGAGAAGGGCAGGTACAGTAGTATAACTAGACCCTTGGTGTGTCACCATTTCCTCCTTCCTGAGAAAGAGCGATGGCGAACAGGAGCGTCGATGACACAGTCAGTGTTGCCTTCCCTGCCGTGACTTCTGGACGTCCCATAGGGTTCATAGGGTTCATAGGTGTAGTGCTCTCCAAAGTATTGGGTCAGTGACGTTTCTTTTACTTCCTTTGGCTCAATACTCCATAAGTTTGGATTTGAAATTAAACATTTTGCAGGTTAAACTGTGAAAGGTATTTTTAGGGTAATTTTGTACGTATTGGTTTCACGATTAAGAAATTACATTTTGTTTTAAACATAGACCCCTATTTAAGGACACCAGAAGAGTTGGGACAATTGGCTTGACAGGTGTTTCTAGTTAGGTGTGTTCGGTCACATCATTTGTGTCACTGGGAGGTCAGGGTTCAAATGTTGTGTGCAGAGTAGCCTATGGGTACCATGGAGGGCAATGCAATTTTCCTGCACCGTCTGGGTTTAGAGGGTTAAAGTGAATAAGGCTGTTGTGCCTCTTTGCACTTTAATGGATCCTTGTGGTGGTTTGGTCACCTGTGAGCTCAATCAAAGCAGAAGGCTGGAGAATGTTTTTTGGTTTAGACTTCCTGGTAGAGCAAACAGCGTGATAAGAACTAGAATGACATTGGATGTGCTCAGAGTTGGGGAGTAATGGATTACAAGCAATCCGTTACAAGTAAAAAAAAACCCAGTAACTGTAATTCGTTACGTTACAAGCAAAAATATTGCAATCAGATTACAGATGATCAGTTGAAAAAGAATAGATGCGTGAAATAATAATGACACGTTGCATGTGTCATAGTAAGTGATCGTCATGCGCGCAAAGGTGGGCGCGAATAATCGGGTTATTTTTTAGTGACCGACGAACCGCTAGTTACATTTTCTCCGGTTCTGGCTGGTAAAAACGGAGTATGTCTACGATAATATTAGCTGACCTATATAAAATGTGTTATTTAGCTTACTATCTACACATCTTTCTCAGAACGGTGATTGGCGATACCTGGTGTTTTATCTTCTTCAGATTTTGACTTGTTCAGAAGATTATCAACTAATTGTCAGAAAGCTGTAGCGCTGCCTTCAAGATAAAACTATATGGAATTTATCACGATATTTGCGGAAGAAAGGTGTGTGGGGAAGCACTGCCGAAGGATGATGATTAGCATTTGATGCAGCTACCTCTAACTCCATACAGGTAGGCCTAGACCATGTGATTCTGCTTGCTTTACATCTCAGAAAAGTGCGATCATTGGTTGTCATTGGCTGCTGACGACATTAACTTTAAACTAAGAGTGCAGGTATATATATCGCATTTTATTTCTGTAATTTGCGTTTTGAAAATCCATCGCTGGTGGCTCTAATAATCGCAGGTTACGCGCGGGTAAAACTTTTCTGTGCGGGTGTTCACGATTGCGAACGTGCATTCGCATGCCTGGGGTTTCTGCATGTTTTGACAATGTTGGTGGTTCTGGACTACTGCGTCAGACTACTGCAAATTTAGTGTACGCGCGGAAAGCTACGGATCTTTATTTTTATATACAATAATGACAATACCCTATTTCAACAATGTTCAGAAACAATACAAAACATGAATAAAACACAAATAACAGAATGGGCTAACACATCCTTAGATTTTGGTTAATGTTCAGATAAATAGTCAGATTCTGGAAGATCAGGGTTTATTGGGTAAATTGGATTGACGGAATATCTGACAGACCTTTAGTGCGTAATATAGAGATGTAGCCCAATTATACTGAAGTAGAAAGCAATGGTTTAGAAACTCTTTTCAAAGTCACTGTACAAAACCCATAATGTAAAATGCTAATTCCATTTTTGGCCAGCTATGTAAACTCAACACCCTTTGCAGGATTGATCCTGCAAAGGGTGTTCAATTGGTAATGTTGCTATTTGTCTTCTAATGCCACTTAATATTAAAGTAATCTAACTATATAAAACTGTAACAGATTACATTTAAAAAGTAACCAACTCAACCATGGATGTGCTTCAGAAGACACATATCTCAACATCAACTGTCTTGAGTCCGCTGGGAGTTGCTAAGATGAAGCAGGGCCTTAATCACATGTTGGATATCATGTAATTGAGGAGGAAAACTGTGAAAAAGCAAAAAAGCAAAAAGAAAATATGGACCTCTACAGTGGAAGAACGAAGAATACTCACGATAATGAAGAAAAAGTACCTGCATCTGTCCGATAGATCAGGAACACTCTCCAGGAGGTAGGCATAGATGTGTCTGCTAGTATGAACCATGGAAGACTATTACTTCATCATATAAGAAGAAAATTACTCCAAACACAATGCCATAGCAAATAGGGAGGGTTTTTTAGGGTCAAATAGTGGACATTTCTTGACTGGTTAAGTTAATCCACAAATTTAAATCCAATTGATCATGCCTTTCATTAGCTGAGTATGAGATTTAAAGCCAAAAATACTTGATGGCTGCAGTACAGGACTGGCAGATGATCAACAGAGAAGATATCAAGCATCTGTATGTTCAATTAGGACATTTGTTAGCGGATGTAGTCATGTGATCTTTCCTCTAACCATAATAAGTCCCACCCAGATGGCTACTTCAAAGTGGTTAATGTCCTTGATAGCACGGCCCATGCTAAAACAACAAATGTGTCGACTAGACGGCTCCCTGAATCAGTAAGAGACTTACTGCTGTAAACCAAACCTGTGTGATTTCTCTTGGCAAGAGAGTCAATAACACTAATGATTGAGATCGAACCCCCCGTGACCGGACAGCAGTTGTCACTTTCTACTGACGGACACTCTCCGAGCACTTATGATGTCTGTGGTGAGAATGAGGATGAGCTCCTCAGGGGAGGAATCCTCACTTTGATGATGTTACATTTCATCAAGCCTTTTGAAGCTTTTTTTCTCTCCCTCTCTCTCGAGTACCCCCTCCTTTCTCTTTCGCAGTGGGCTCTAGCTTGCTTTGCTTAAGCATCGGTTTTGTATGAGTCATAGCTGTTAGGTCCTCAGTAATTCCTATGGACAATTATACACATGAATATAGAGCAGCGCCTTGATATGAAACTGTAGTCTTCTGTTTATACTGTGGGGTTTGAAGATGCATGGTTTGGTTTGCTGCTGGTTTTAGAATTTTGCATGAATATGTAAAGCTGGTGTGAACATTTTGGTTTTCATGAGCCCTATATACAGTAATTTCTAAACAATGTTTTACTACCACTTCTGAGTTAAGGAAATGGCAACTAGGATATGATATACTTTCTTAGTGGTGAAGTGCGTGATTTCACCACATTCTTTTATATGTTTCTAAGTGTGTGTTCACGGTCAAGCCTTCCAACTTTTTTTCACAGTGTCCATCAGGATCTTCCAAATCCGCCTGTGTAAATCATTCATGAACTGCATAGGACTTGGAAAAGGGTGTTTTTATCAGAGTAAAAGGACCACAAAATAATCTGTAGAAGTCCAATCATTTGAACTAGAATTTAACTACATATCCTTAAGTATAGAACCCGAGGAACAAGATAGCATCTTTGGGATGGAAGATTAATTAGCAAAATATTTTTACCAAATTTATGTTCTTACAAAACCAAATATTAGTAAAGATAAACACGAGGTACCTCAGACTCAGTGGAATCTTAAGTGTTCTTATATGAAAAAAATATTTGTAAGATAGGAAATACACTTTAAAACTAACATACTATTGCCATATTTTTTTAATTTTTACCAATTTCTATATTGCACTTAGAGCTTTTTCTCTGTAATTTCTAATAATTTTTGGTAAATATTTCATGGTAAGACCATCTTAAAACGATTCCATGTTAACTTAATAGAAATGGCAAATAAAGGGCAAAGATCTTCACCTTTCAACATGTATTGGAATGAAATAGATTTATTTTAAAATAATAATTGTCTGAATTATTACTACTACAAATAATAGGTATAATAATTTCACTTCAATAGTCTTTTCACAGAATCTCAAAACGTTTCAAGACCAAAAAACAAGCAATCAATAAATCATTACAGGTCAGCCAACTGAGGCCAAGTCTTTGAATCCTGTGTCCTTCGAAGATGGAGAGGGTCAGATCACACATGAGCGGGTGGTCAGAGCATGGTAGATTATGGTGATTAATTCTAATGATGATATTGTGGAGGGCAAGTCTGAAACAGCCTGATCTTAAAGCTGCTGGACTTCTCCTCTCTTCTGTGCGGCACTCAGCAGCTCTGGGCGCCAGAAAGCTCACCACGCAAAGATCAGAATAGTAGCCGGTTGTCCTCATTATGAATCCTCTTCCTCAGCCTTTCTATTGCTATTTCTCTCATGCTTCAGGCAACTCCTCAAATAATGTTCTCAAAAGATCAGATACTGGCAGCCAAGTGAAACAAAAAGCTAGTACTGTGCACGGATGCATGGTACTTTTTTTAAATTTAAAAACCCTTACTAATAAATCCATGTGCAACAAACTTACAGGGGCTCTGTGCTTAGCTGTGCTTAATACTGTGCTTATGTTACTATTAAGTCATATACATGGGCTCTGTGCTTAGCTGTGCTTAACTTTGTGCTTAGCCGTGCTTAGCTCTGCGCTTAGGTTACTATGAAGGCACCATCTCATTTAAAAACTGTTTAATAGGCAAAAGGATAGTGTTTTTATTCAAAAACTACAGCAATTGTGTCAGCTTTTATTCATTCGCTCTCTCTCTATATATCACTGGGTTATTGTTTCCTGATGCCTGTCAATGCCATTTTTCCAATAATGGTCATCTCACCTTAGCAATTTCATAGACTCTGACAGCTGTAATTGCTATTTGACCATATTGCTGTTTCATTGTCCGTGTTTCCTAGTTCTCCTCCACACACCCAGTTCCCTGCATGCATACTCTAGGAGAATCCCTTATTGGCGCCAGTGCGGCGGAGTGTGGCAGTGGACTCAAAGCAAATAAAACGACCAGTGCCTCTCCCTCGGCTCGTTATATCTGGCCATTGTAATCATCTGGCGTTCCCCTGTCTAACGTCTCACTGAACAAGATATGACTGTGGACTGAGCGTTAACAAACACAACTCAGATCAGTCAGTTTAAAACGGTTGAAATGTGTTACAAGGTGTTTTTGTATTTCATTTTTCCACTTCCATTTCTTTTGTCTTGTGCGATGAGACCAGTGTACTCGGATTAGTTGTTTTTCACGTGGAAAACTGGTAATATAAGTTCATGTAGAAGGTTACAGTATGGTTGACTGACTACCTTCATTGTACATTCATTATTTTAGTCTCAGCAGATTCCAAGAGTTTTCTCACTCAGGCTCTCTTTCTTTTTTGTCTTTCTCTCTGAAAAGTTGTACGATCCGTCTCGAATGGACACCATGACAGACCATGACAGTAGTAGCGTCTCCTGTCTCCAGTTTTTCATTTTATTGCACCTGCGCCTCCTGTGTCCAATGTCTTTTTTGTCTACCATTCGCTGCCTTTAACCATTACATTTAAAGAAAGCATTCAGAGACAGGAATCAGATTAAAGACCCAGAACGACGGAACCGCTGAGACCAGCCGAGGTAGAGCTCAGTTCCATCCTTAATATTCCTTTTGTTCTCTTTCAGGCAGGGGTTTAAGTAGCCCAGAGGAGGAATGGGCCTAATGACAATCAAAAAGGTATAACAAATTACCATTTCCATTGGTACCAACTGGTCATACAGAGGTAGCTTCATAGACCCCAACTTAGGTTTTTAGTTAGGTCTTTTCAACTCTTTTTCTGGTTATGCCTTGAATAAGTAATGCTTAAAGTTAACAGTGGCTTAGGTTACGAAGGCCATAACAGAACAGCATCTCCCTGCTCGATATAGATCTCCCCCATTAGCCTGGCCCACAGAGCCACATGTCGCCTTAAAATAAATAAAGAACAAATATTATACAATAACATTTTAAAGAATATTGACCAGGCCACATTTGAAGTTGTAAATATTTATTGCGTGTAATGATCATGGAAGCTTGTTTTAATGTGAAAATCTGCTGAATGTTCTCTCAGGTTCTGTCAGTAGTTGCTGTAGTTCCAGAACAAACCATGTGGTGGAGCTCTTTACACTCTCGCTGTGGAACATTACCCATTGTGATCTAGTTGCCCTATCACTTGCTACCTCATTAAAATTAGTGATGATAATAAGTCCCAAAGAGCACATGATCATGCAATGAAGTCGTACCGAGTTACAGACACACGCATCAGTTGAATCCTATCAATCCACATAGCCCTTATCTCGCCTCTCAAATGACTGCACTCCATGTACACCGCAGTAACTTATTCCCCACACATTTACATGATCGTGTAACACACACTGTCTCCCTTTTGCTCTCAGACACACATACTGCAGATTACTGTTGTTTTCTGTAACTCTCATCTGAACCACCACGTTGGTGGCCTATTTCCAGTTTATTTCTTCATAGGTGTGTGAATTCTATTTAGTTATTGCTGTTTTCCAATGAAGATAAAGTGCCCAGAATCATTCAAATAGTTTTTTTTTTTTTTACATTCCAGCAGGCTTATAGGTGGTCAGTAGATAAACACAACCGACCACACACGCTCATGTCATATTTTTGGCAAAAACAATCACCAAGTTTAGAGCATATAGAATGAGATGGATTACGGAGTGCTGCTTGCTCTGTTGTTCAAGGAGGTTGAGCAAGGAAGAAATGAATCTGTATTCTCCTCAGATGGCTTGTGTTAGTTGGATCATGCAGATGTTTTTTTTCCCTCTCAGAATTAAAACACAGATGTCATGCTAACGGACGCACATCTCCTCACAGCTACAAAATATTATTCCTGATTTCACAGTGAGCATGACTAATGCTTCATGCAGCATAGTACCCGCGCTGGGAAAATTGCAAAAAACAATAATATACAGTATATTTTGGAATTTTATGGCAATAACCAATTCCGCCCCATATCTCCAAATAACTCCACATCACCAGCCTTCACCTGCATTGTTTTGCATATGGCTGTATAAACTTGGGTATCAGCAAACACATTGTAGTGGACAACTATTTGGAGCTGTTACGAAGTCATTAACAATCACTTGCCATTCGTTTTGTGAATGCATTGTGATATAAAGGTGGAGCTACCGGCGCGCACTGCAAACTTGAAACACAGTTCGTTTCTTTGATGTGACCTGTGAAAACCTAACAATGTAAGATCAGATTTTATAACTAGCTAGAACTGTTGACAATAGAACAAGCATTCCAGTTATGCCCACCTGACCCAGATTGTGATTTATAATGGGCTGTTTTTTGGATGGTATAAACAACAACAGTGATTGTGTGATTCCTGGGTGCGGGGTGGTGTTCCAGACAAAACAACTACTAGAGTGCTGGTTCTAATTCCTCAGCGGCACAGCTTGGAGAGATAAAAAAAAAACACCTTGGAGTTGACTTATTAAAGTGCATGACTGTGCCATGTTTGGGGAGGTGTGTCCACTTCTCTCACTCAAACACTACTCATTTTATTGTGTTGCATTTCCCCAGAATTTTCCAGGAATATTTTTAATGTTACTGAATGTTTCCTGATTATTATAAATATTTAAATGTTTTAATGAAAAAATGTGTCTGAAAGTACAATAAATGTAAAAATGCATGTAACATTAATATCAGCATTTTTAGATTCATTCTTGTGTCAGGTGAACTGTTGCATCCTCACATTTGGACCAAATCTTTTCTCAATCGTTGCCAAACTGTTCCCGTCCAATTTTATGCATTATGTGTTTCAAATTCTTTCTGTAAGAACAATTTACATTTAGCCCTCTCCATATAGACCAATTCACACCAGGGTGAGGGGTTAAACCCTTTCACATGCTCAGAGTCTTCCCAGATTTGGCAGAAATCGTGTGACATAAAACACTACCTTTCTTTCTTTACATTTATGATACTGTTGTTTGTTGTTACATTTTCTACTAAGCATTTACAATTGAATTACACAGTGAACTTGAACCTTGAATTCCTGGATATTACTGTATGACACGTTTTGTAATTTGATCTCAGAAGTGGGCTGTAGTGCCCGGGGGTCCTGCAGAGAGCTGCGCAAATTGGCTCAGCGCCGCCCAGGGTGAACGATTGGATGTCGGACAAAGCTGCCACTGCACTCGATGCATTCTTCTCCGGAGTGTACAGTATGTGCTGGGAAACAATGCTTGCTTAAGCAAACCGTGTGTTAAGAAGGAGAACGACATGGCGAGACGTGTATAACAGTACACAAGTCACAATCTTCAACTCTCCAGAATCCACTCTGGATTTGTTGCGATGAGGAAAGGCCAAAATTACGAATTGGACAAGGAATTGGCAGGGGAGAAATGGGGTATAATGATAATAAATGATAATAATAAGAAAGCAAAAGAAGAAGCTCATAACATTTTGTATCTTCCTGTGTTATGGTTTGGGATGAGGTTATCCTTGGCACCCATACAAAAGAATATATGTAATGCAAAATCAAATGATAATAACAGAGAATAATGTTAAGAAGATTAATAACATAATTTATTCTGTTAACAGAATTATTCAATAAGTCTGCATAATGGCTGCTTGATAAGCATTTGATATCTAGCGTTGTAGTTAGGAGAGGACATTATCACACTTCATCCACTGATTTAGGGAAGGATTCTCTGAATGACAGTTAAGTTCAGAAAATGAAGCTCTGTATTTCACATTCTCCACATAAAACAGCTTACAAAAAAGCTCAAACTCAAGCTGAGCTTATATTTTTAGGAACAAATCTTGTTTTCCCTTTGAAGCCAGAAAATACCTTGTTGCAGCTACTTTTTTCCATTGTTGGATGATAGTGATATTCTGTATATGAATGCCCCTGGGTCTTGCCTGCACACTCTAGACAAACTCTATCATTCTGCTCTTAGATTGGTAACAAACACCCAATCTCTTAAAACCTCTCAAATCACTGTACCTTATTTCAGTTAGCTGTAAGGCATCAGGCACACCAGTATTTTTTTTTATCTGCTATCTTAGGACATCTTTCAATATATTTAGGCACTTTATTTACTTGACCGAGTCATGGACATCACCCTTTAAGACCTCAAAACTGTATTTTATATCCTGTTACCAAAACAACAATGAGGTATGATAAGAATGCGTTTGGTTTTACTGTCCTTTCATCTTTGAACATGTGCAATGTGACATCCCTGGTTAAATAAAGGATACATGAAAATAAAAATGTAATAAAGAGCTTGAACAACTACCTAGATACAGGAATTCATGTTGGTCTTGAGGACTGACAGAACGTTTTTGCATCTGTGGGTCTGGTATACTTATGAATAATTCCTCTTTACTTTCTTCTAAGGCAAATCAAGAGGGAAGAGATAGTAATTTTCATATTTGTATTAAAAAAAACTAATTTGTTTCAAATGTATATTCCAAATGTATATATCAAAAATCTCAAAATGCTAATGCTTTGCTTTTCATTTTTTTATCTAGTTAAAATAGCCTTATTGATAACAGTAATTCAGATGAATTAAATGGATTGTTCTATTTCCAAGTACAAATTAATTTATTTTTGTTTTGACGTCTAGAAATCTGAAATAACAGAAAACTTTGTCATGGTTACTAAAACAAAGAAACACTCATTATCAAAATGGATCATGGTGGAAGATAATATGGGAATCAGTTCTATTTTCCTTATTGGTGATATGAATGGGAGTTAATCTATTATCCTGTATCATTGGCCAAATTAATATCCTGTCCAAACTTTAATAAACAAATTTACTTTTTGTTAGGGGAGTTTGTGTTATGCCACCAGGCACTGAATGCAAAGTATTAGGATATGGCCAATGGGAAAAAAGTCCTTCCTATTTCATCTACTATCTTTAATAAAATATGCGTGACTGATAGAATACTCTGGGGTTTCTTGAAATCATCTTGTTCCACAGTCAAAAACATATAAAACTTTTTAATCTAACACACACAGTCAGAAATATGCAAGCAGTGATCCCACTCCTATGCTCCCTCAGGCAATATTAGTACATTTCTATTAGCCCAGTAGCATTATCATCAGAATCTTTTGAAAATAATGTAATTTATGCAAGGTTTCGACCATGCTTGTAAACAAGACATATACAAATTAGGTTAATCTACATTGATATTGACCAGGATATCATCCTATGCCCTATCTAGACACTTCTGGACAACTAAGAATGGACTGCTATAAGTAATACCGCCTGCATTCCACCAAGCCAATCAGAGGGTAAGTAGAGCTTTAGCTATTAAGATTCTCCCCTTGTTTCCTCCATTCCTCACCTTCCTCTCATAGCCCACTGGGGAAGACAAGAATGTTCCTCTACTAATACTCCAATACTTTTTCAGAGAAAGTCAGGAAGCAAAGGAAGCAAGCATTTGACCACTACATTTTATACACACACACACAAACACACACTTTACTGAAAATATGAATGTTATTGTTTATTATTATTGCTAATCATTTTGTTGACAGAATGCATTGTATTATATTTTTTTTACTAATTGTTTTAATAATGTTACTGGATGTTTATTTTTTTACTAACCAAAGTATTGGTATTTGGATTTCGAGCTTTAGGACCAGTGCAGGTATACAGAAAATATAGTAACACTAAAACATTGAAAATATATTGAAATTGGCCTTTATTGTTACAGAAACATGTGGCTGAACAAATTCTCCCTCAAAAAATCTTTAGAAAGTTTGTAAGTGCATTTCCTATGTTTCCCTCCAGAACTATTTTTTTGTTTTACCAGCACGGATGGTCTTCAATTGACATTTACCAATGTCTAGAGCAATGATACCTTATCTTTGGTGTGTTGATGGTACTACACATGGGATTTGTCCACCATGTGGAAGACAGCAGAATTACAAGGACATTATGCCCCATTCAAAACATTCTCCCCTCCCCCTCTCAAAGACATAATGGAGATTCGTACTTGACTTCACTTTAGAGTGATTTAAATGCTAAAATGATTCCCTACACTATTTATTGCATGTGTTATATGCAATAAACACAAATGGAACTGTGTAGATTTTTAGCAACCAACAAATTATAACAATTTATACATTGGCCGCTTACCCCAGACCCAAAGTCAAAACTCTGTCCCCATTTGATAAAAACTGTATTGTTGAGAAAAAGTTTTTACTCATTGATAGGTTGATGAAAAATGTGTTTATCAATGCAATCTGGTAATGTTAGCTTAGCGCTAACAGATGCCAGGTTATTTGATGAGACCAGCTACAATGTAACATTCTATCACTTGACCCGAGATCAAGCATCTAAATGAATTGATTTTTAAATTTAAACGTTTATAATGTTCACAAGTATGGCCCTGCAGTATACATTTCTCATGTGCCATTTGTTATGATGTGCATGTTTTGTTCTTGCCAGGTGGAGTTATGGTGTTATATTGCAACTATAGACATTTGTCTACAACAAAATCATATTTAAATACCTATCAAGCCATTTAGAAATGTGACCCTGATGTCAAACAATTGTACAGCTCTATGTACAGATTTATTGCACAAGGCTCCATCTTGTTGCTTCAATATGCATTGTGATAATTACTTTAATATCTGAAATCTAATGTAGGTGATAATATTATTTTCTAATAAAAGCGGCCCATGCCAAGACTTGCTGCATGTGCACAACACAGAATTAAATTGATTTGAAATTGCCAACCTTTGAAATTATTCTAACAGAATTATTTTTTTTTACAGGTAAAAAGGTTAACATTTTGTTGTTGCAGGCCTTTTTATGTGTAAACCCTTAGAAGAGGCAGGTGTGAAACATTTCAAAAATGTGCTTGATGTAATGAAAAAATAATTCAGATCTCTATTCACAGAGATCTTGATAACAAATAAGAGCAAGTACAATATCAAGATCACTCTCCGCAAATATTGTGATTACTCTCAGGAATCCAATTTGACAAAAAAATAAAGAAATGTCAGGAAAGATAAACATGTTATATAAGACAGAATATTCTTCAACTCCCTCCCTTTGTTGTTACACATCTAAGATACAGTTAGTTACTAGGGGAAGACTTTTCTAAATACATGTTTCTATATTACTATTAATAGATTCATTGCTTAGAAATTCAAGTTAGGAATAGAGTAAAGATGGAATAATAATAGATAACATATAAAAAAAAACACTATCTAAATATAATGAAATCAGCATAATTTCACAGTTTCATCACATTATGATTTTTTTTTTGCGTTGTATCGAGGCAATAAAAATGATATATGTCCACGGCATAGATACATTCATTACAGTCAAAATGCATGTATAGTATCAATATTTGTTGATGAGTTTGACATTATGACATCTTCGCGCATGGTGTGGGCTTGTAGCATATTTCCCATATCCATCCTGAAGTGCCAATTGACAGAGTTGGATATGATGCTGCTGTGCAGAGGAACATTGCCCTGTTTTACATAGAGAACAAAAGCTTTTTGATGTCCCCAATGAATTATGCTGCAAAATAACAGTGCCTCAACAGATGTGATAACATCTACACATGGCACGTATGCACAATGCATAACAGTGATATGATGGTTGTATTTCAAGCAGAAATGTTTGATTATGCTAATAAGACAAACAATGAAAAAGGCCCTGTAAAGGAATTCAAGAAGCCGCAGTAAAGCATTAACCATGTCTTTGTGGTTTGGCACTGTTCTTTTGGAGACTAAGGCCCCATTAAACTGACCATAGAAACAGAACTTATACTTTTCAAAGAAGGTAATACAATCCGCAAAGCAGTGCCTACAGAGCCAGGTGATAATGTCAACATATAACAATTGGGTTCAAATAGTGTTTGTTTTTTAAAAATACTTTAGGTGGGCTTGATTGAGCTGGTCTGGTGCAATGGAACAGACGATACAGTCCAAAAAGTTCAAAGTAGACCCCTCCTGCACTCCCAATCAAATGTTTGGAAAAAATAACAATGTTTAAAATACAGACAAACACTTAGAACATTTTAACTGTAACTTGTGTAGGTTGAAGAGGTGGGTGAATTGTAAGAAGAAAGGAGCCAGTCGAGCCTCAAGCAAATGTATGGCCTTGTTGACAATGTTTGTCATAGCATATTTTAAGAGCCAAAAACACAGTGTTTCTGAGAACTAGCTAAGAGAAAACTCCTTTTTTCATCTTGGCTTATTATTACATACCCAGTGCTGTCTGTCGTTATGATTACTCACAGCGGAAAAGCATTCTGACTCCATGCCAGCCCACTATACTTAGAACGGAAGACAGAGTTAAATGGAGACATACCTGAAGTGACATAAACTTGGCAGGGCTGAAATAGTTTCCAGATAGTTCATTAACCTTAGCGACTGGCACAGCAGTCCAGGCCAGCCCAGTCAGTCGCAATGAGTGCCGGGATAAATACTACCATTCATGTTGATATGTCACAGCCTATACATGTCATCCGTTTCCTGGCCCCCTTAGTTTGCACTTTGTTTAGAGGTGAACTCACAGTGTATTTTCATCAAGGAAAAAAAAAACACAGAATTTGGTGTGTTGCAATAATGTTTTGCAGGCATACCAAAAGCCATTTGTATAATTAGGTCAAAACTAGTCTGTATTGTATGACACAAGATTCCTCAAGAACATTTTGACCAGGATGCTCATGGTCTTTGTGACATATTCAATCATAATTTTTTTTAGACAGCTGTCCAATGTAGTGTAATATATTCACTGTCGTTCTATTTTATTGCAGTGCATCACAGTGTTTACTGGAGCTGTCTGTTGTACTGTATGTGTTTAAACTGAGTATTTGTTCATTGTTTTGGGCACCGAGACTAGAGAAGGAGGAGGCAGTGGTAAGGGAAGAGGGGGTTCTTCTTACGATACACAGTTATTCTATCTTTTGAACATTAAATCAAGACGCAGGGGAAAAAATGCCACCCAGGTTGATGTATAATACTGTGGCTTGTAATCTGGTTACTGTTTAAAACAGTTGCATTTCTAGTTATGTAGTTGCAGATTGCAGTCTTAAAAGCAGCAAGGCTGTGGCAGCCCTAGTAGCCAGCCTCCCCAGCCCCACATTTCTGTGGAAGGTTTTCCTGGTTCTGAGCTCTTCCACATTTCCCAACATCATATTACATAGCTACACTCTGACAAGGTTATTAGAAGCCACATCATAAACATCTCAGACCCAAAACGGTGATGTGAAAAGAAGATGAAGACGAAACATCTGCTGGGTAACACCTCACAGCCACTCCGGAAAACGATATTGCACATATCAGAAAGTTGGATTGACGGAATGGTGGAGATGATCCCAAACTGATTACAGGATGAAATACTGACACTTGTAGGCATGTGACTAGATAAATGAATAGAAAACAGAACTGTCAGAGTCCTCGAGAGACAATATATATCAGCAACTTAATTTCTTGCAGGCATTCTTGGAGTCATCTTGCAGTACACTAAAGAAAGTTTCATTTTAGGATTGGCATAGAAAATCAGGCATAGTTGGAATTAATATTTCCCTTCCCAGCCATCTTCCCTTTCTACACTGCGTTCCCATCTAGTTGTGGTCCGTGGCACTCACCCATGCAGGCCCAAATATAGAGCCCATGTTGCCAAGCATTGCACCCTATCTATCAAGTCTACTGGCTAGGGTCTAGTAGTTATGCCGGTGAAGAATGGAGGTGGAAAGTTCAACACCATAACACTGTCCAAACCCATAAATGGAGGTCTGAGGATTTTGCTGAAAGACAAACAAAACGACTATGATATTTTGTTAACAATTTGTTAGGAAAACTCGTACGGTTTGGAAAGTTATATTAGCATGACGCTCGATGCCAAAGCCAATCATGACTTGACAAGTGAGAGTCCCCACCCTCCGGTGGGCGTCATTCCCCATGCCCACTGTCCGCCTTGTAACCATCAGAACAACCTCTGATATTTTGCTTTAAAGGTGCTGAGGTGATTTAAGGAACCCTAACAGAAAAAGACATGCGGTTCATATTCTCATGGCTGTCTCGGCCTAAACGCATCCAGATTTTTATGAAAAGGGGGGTGCACACGGGCTCGATCCGCTGACGTTATTTACACGGGGAAAGTTTTGTAGCCTCCCTGTCGGCCAGCACATCAGGATTTTGGAATTTTTTGGCAGTGACCTCCATCTGGATTTGTGTTTTGTGCTAGCGGATGCCCCCCCCCCCCCCCC
>JACXGI010006765.1:0-41646 GCA_016801175.1 Esox masquinongy
AGAAGCTGCTCAGGTTTCACTCTGTCTACTTTAGACAACCCCCTCCCCATTGTTTTGTGTCTGATGGGGATATTTTCTCTTTTCTCTTTCATCCTTGTCCTCATGACCAGACTACTGGAGTGAAAGTGACCATGAGGACATGGAGATGCCGTCAACCATGCCCAAACAGGACAGCCCTCCTCCTCCTTACGACACCTACCCCAGGCCCCCCTCAGTAAGGCAGTTCCTCTGTGAAAAGCTAGACAACTCTGTGCATAGATTTAAAACTGATATTTGTTTCTAATCCTCCCGTTAGTTACACTATTTTTGCAATGCAATTTCCCTTTGTTTAAGTCTCATTCCTGTTTGACTCATTGCGGAATGTACCTTATACACCGTTCTGTCTGGTTCACTTTAGGTGTCCCAGATGAGTCCCTATCCGGAGCCCAAACACGGTCGTCTGTCCTCCTCTGAGACCTTCCAGTCACGCTCCTCTCACGAGGAGTTCCACCCTGATCCACAGGAGGGCAGCGGCGGCTCCCCCGGCCAGAAGTCCTCCAGCCAACGGCGTTCGTGGCAGGACCTTATCGAGACGCCTTTGGGCAGCTCGGGGCTCCACTACCTGCAGACCCTGCCCCTGGAGGAGGCCCTGCTGCGCTCCCCTGGAGGAGGCGGTCTGTCTTTGGAATACCGCCGCCAGTCAACACTCCCTGCCCAGCGCAGCCTCCTGCAAGAGCACTATGGGCCACTGCCCCTGCAACTCAGCCCCAGTGTCCCCCTAGAGGCTGGGGGGAAACCCCGGAGCTTCACCCTCCCCCGGGACAGTGGCCTTCATGCCATCCTCTCTGCCTCGGCCAGCACTTCTGACCACAGGGACCACCACCGCTATCAGCTGTCCAGAGACACAGGTGGGACGTTGCTGAGACGTGACCTGCACACAGGGGAAAGATATCTGGCAGCATGAGATGGAGGGGCATGACACGCTTACACAAGAAAAAGATGTGACTACAACCTTAACTTCACTCTCCCTGTTACTTTCTTCAAAATAGTTTAATATACTTAAATGGAAATGAGTGCCGATAGGGTTAAATCCTGTTAACCACGAGTAAGTGGTGGTTAATTATAGGCATTGATCACAGTCTTTGTCACGGATGTTGCTGACTGTCTGCGATTTAGACCATCCCCATCTCGATCCTTACAGACCTCCAGGACATTCCAAAGTGAGGGGGAATCTTAGTGTGTTAATTGACACTAATTCATCCTGGCAGCCCAAACCCTTATTCAATGCAACACCACAAAGGCACACACACACACACACACACACACACACACACACACACACACACATGGCCCTGATAGAGACGTCACTTTGTCCTTACAGCAGGGTTTCAGGAGGAAGAAGAATCCTTTCAACCCATACTAATGTTAGATTTTGACGAGGACAAGGAAGCATGCCTAAGGGGCCTTTTTCCCTGTCCTCATTTCCCTGCCGCTCTATCATTCACTAGCACCACTGTTCTCTCTATAGACTCTGATGTAACACAAAGACACACAGCAAAGACTGTGTGATACAGTTCACAAGGCAGCTTCACAACTGACAAATATAGGGACATAGTATGACAACCACCAGATACTGTTGGGCCTGTTTGAGATACCATAAGAGAACACTAGCAAGAAAAGCAACTGTATGTGACAATTGCACCATAAGAGGGCAGTATATGTATAGATTAGGATGGAAAATGTCCCAGTACCAGCTCCCTGTGGTGCGTCTACCATGCTGGACTTGAAGGAGTGTAACATCCAGATTTAGGAGCATGTAGTTGTAGTCTTTTACAGTGTGTGATGCACGATAATACATGAGGCCCATATTGTTGTCAGGTTGTGAACGGGAAGACCGTCCCCAGGCTGACTCTCTGGGGGACCTGTACCGGGCCTTGGAGAGAGCCAACCTGTCCTCCATGGGCGACCACCGGCCCTCCGCCCGCCTGGAGTACAAACGCTCCTTTGTCCGCCGCATCAACGATCCGCTGCTCAGCGAAAAGCTGCACCGACTCCGCTTACTACAGAGTGCCCTCAAGGTACGACAAGACCCATGGAAAAGTGTGTGTGTGTGTGTTTATTTAATTATATACAGTGTATCGCCTCTTAAATCATACTCTTCTCCCTGACAGAATGTCCCTGTTCAGGACTCGGACTCGTCCTTGGGGTTTTTAGGGTAGCCTGTGTGGAACCCAGCAGCCCCATCACAATCACCCCATTCATCCTGCCGGAGGACGTGTCCTTACTCCAGTCATTTCCTCGTCTCTGACTGACAACCAGTTTAACCCCCCCTCTCTTACACTCTCACACTCAGGGTGCGAATTATACCGTGACATTCAGGCGTCTTTATTGTTTTTTTATGTTACTAATATTATTTATTGGCTAGTAGTAAAGACGTGTTAATAAATGGTCTTTTAAAAACAAAGTTACACAAACACTGCTAATGGGGAGGTTTTCAATGTATCGTCAAACAAAACTTACTTAAAAAATTGACTACTTGCCATGTTTGTCCAAAAATAATTCCTGCATCCAAATTGTACACCGTGCTCCCATCACAAAAAACACTAAGATGTGTGAAGGCACTAAATGATTGTCTGGGTCTACAGTCTTGTAGCCTGAATTAATGGATGAGTTTTGCTGGTAGAAGGATCTTTTTTGTAAAACAAAAGGTTGGGCCACCCGAAAAGGTTCTGAATTATGAAACTGTCTGGGATCATATGGGATCTTGTGAAATGTTATTGTTTAAACCATGACACAGAGATGGGGGTGTTGATTTAATTCGGAATAAGCTTATTATTTTATTGCAGAATTAAAAGCTGTAGCAATTGGAATATTAAAGGAAAAAGGATAATGGTTATATCAAATTTAAAGCCTTTTTAATTCGCACTCTTCTCTCCCTTAATCTTCCTCTCTGCACGCACAACCCTCTAAGAAGCTTTCCCCTTTCAGTATGGTTTGTTCAGTGAGCAACATAAATGATTGGATGACACTATCCAAATGTCATCACTCAATGCATGTTCATACTATTTACTTACTCTTGTTCAATAATAGTATTTTTCAAATTTACATTCAAAATGTTAGAACATAATATGCAGTGGAGTGGAAAATGAGGCTAGGATCAGACCAGGGCAAACAAAGGTATAGCTTCATATTGCTTTGGTTTAAGCGGTTTTATGATTATGCCTTATGGATTTGACAGCTCATAATGACACGTGACATCACTTTGGCAAAAACAAAATTGAAGGCCCAATTCAGTTTTTCCTCAATAATAAATAATCCCTGGAAAACAATAAAGCAACTTGCTGCAATTATTTATTAAAATTGTAATGAATAAACAAAAATGGCTTTGTAGCAAAGATAAAGCAAGTTAGAATTTTTAGTCTGTCTGGGAGTCTGTCTGGAAGTTGTCTAAGTGATGAGAGGGAGGGATATAATTTTCTGAGGGGAACTGATTTTTATATAAAATACAGTATATGAATGTTGGAGTGTAACTGGAAACCTTTTCATTCTGAACCAAACAGACAGCTTGGTTCTGTCTGCACTGTAAAACCAAATACAGTTAATGAAAAATAATTCTAAATGAAAATATTACCGGAGCGGTAGGTACATTTATATTCATAAGTATTGTATCCTTGAGTCACTTTACAAACTTCCCTCATACTGCCATTTCGGCTATAGCGTACTTGTTAGTCACGCCAGTGAACATCAAGGGTCTACCGGTATTCGTTTTGCCAAAATATTTTAGTTGGAAATGGTTGAAAAAACATAGCAAAACAGGGAGGGCCTTAATATTTTTGTGGTGATAGTGCAGAAAGAACCAAGACATCCTGTACCACGGTTCGCTACGAATATGTGTACCATAATACACACCTATCATGAATTATGTGACGGTCCGGGACAGGCTCAGCAATGTGTCGTACCTAAGAACAGCCCTTAGTAGTGGTATATTGGCCATATACCACACACCATCATGCCTTAACTGCTTAAATATATCCCTCACATTACTAACTGGGGATAACCCTTGTCTACAGGCCTCATCTTACTTCTCAATGCAACAACAGAATTTAAGAAACCATATAAATGGAGATACTGTATATATTATAATATCTTATTTGTTGCTTTAAATTAAACTATATCCACAATGAATGGTCTGTGTTAATCAAGGTAAAAATCTCAGTCAGCCTTGCTACATTGCTTGCTCTCTCCATACTGCCTCAGATGCTCTTTAGTAAGCAAACGGAAAGTAAATTAAAAAAGTGTAATTTGAATAGATTTTTCAAGCACACTTTGACAGCATTGCTGGCTATTGAGCTTTCATATGTTGAATAGGTGCAAATCTCTGTGCAAAACCCTCAATGAAAAATATAGATTTTTGTTATGGTTCACCGCCACAATTTTTGTACATATTAAACTTTTGGATGCACAATAACAATACATTTTATGGAAAGAATTAGTTGCTATTTGACTTCACACACCATACAATAAGTAGAGTATGTGAGTCCTATTAGGAGGTTTTTCTACAATGTGTTCTTTCTTCAAAAAAGTTAGGGTTAACCCTAACCCTATTATCCTCAGTTGAGTTCTCCCTTTTTGAACTAGCCTAATGTAAGTTTTCCTTGGAAATACAAGTTGGGAAATGTAGGTGCATTGTAGTATGTTTTTGCCTGATAATGATCTTCCTCAGTTTAAGTGATGCTCACCAAATTGTCTTGACCAAAATGATTCAAGTAACTTTTTCCTATTGATAGCCAATTAATTGAGGAGGCTGACAAATATGAGGAAATTATACACCCACCTCTCCCCTTTTCTTCCAATCTTTGAATTTCTGTCCGCCCCAACTCTATCTCAGCACATTGTCTTTGAAGGACATTGTTGTTTGACTTAAATTAGGAGGCAGTCATCACATCCACAGCCTTTTTTGGTTTGATGATCTTGGATGTGTACAGCAATCTGAAAGATTATTAGTCTTCAACTCAGTGCTCTCCTGCATGGCCATGTTAGAACCTTCTGCTTTTGTACAGTACTGTCTGTTCCGAAGACTATGCCGGGGTTGTGTACAGTAAAACTACGATGAATCTTGATCTTAAATAAATTATAATAAGCAATTGTATTTTTGATGTCTACAATGTTGATGTTATGCATGTGTGAATGGTAAATGAGTACTGGTATGTATGTCTGTGTGTATATATATTTATTTCCTAAACTGGATTACACAACTAGTATGACAACACAAAATGTAAGGTTTTCATTTCAGTGTTTCATTTCAACTTCAGTCTCAGATATTCTGAAAGTATTAACACTACAAGGTTGGGTGAACATACGTAATTGATGGCTGTAGGGTGGAATTTCTGTCTTATAATGAACAAAAACTAGCAGATAAATACAGATAGGCCAACAAATGAGAACTGGCAATAAACCAGTATTGTAAATTGTGAATCATTGATCAGAAACATGTGTCTATTTTTGTATGCATGCTGTCTATCCAAATGTTTGTATATGGTTTTGTATTTCAAGGTGCGTGTGTGATCTAAAGACTGCTAGTGTGAACCTATTGTCCACATTGAACATGTATTTCTAAGACATTTTACATTTTAAGTAAAAGCAACAGAAGGAAGTGTTCGTTTTTGAAGTGTTGTCTGCAGAAAGGTAAATAATTGTATTTATAAACTGTTCAATGTTTGAGCATGCTTTGTATAACTATATACATAGTATAACAAGAATACCATGCCATTTGAAATCTATAGAAGTCGCACATGTTTGCCGTATCGTGGACAATTTACTTTTTTAATTATTAATAAACAATGGCTTGTCCATCTCATGAATTCTCCCTGAATGATGATATCTCCAATTCAGTTTTTGTCTTGTTGCTGGTGCTTTATTACTGATAATGAAAGAACAGATTGTACAAAATATACTATGCTGTTTATCTTCTGAAAAAGCTTTTGAACGCCTCAATTCTTCCAGTTTTTATTGAAATTCACACAGTTTAGTGTCTTAATGTACTCTGAAATTAAAGCATAGAACAAATAAACAATTGGATACAAAAAATAATGGAATTATTTAGTTTAACAAAATGTAATCTCAATTCTTGACAAATTTAAGTAGCCAATTTTTGCAGACATAAGAGCCAAACACACTCAGGGCATTCTTACTGCAATGGAAATCAAATATTGTTCGGAAAGTTCTTTCCAACACTGTTGCAGAAGTTCCCACAAATGTGTTGCACTTATAGGTTGCTTTGCTTTCACCCTTCTGCCCAGTTCATTCCCAACCAGCTTGATGGGGTTTGAGTCAGGAGACTGTGCTGGCCATTTCATGATTTGAAGACTATCGTCTTGTTCTTTTTTTTAAATGTAGTTCTGACATAGCATGGAGGTGTGTTTTGTGTCATTATCTTGTTGTAGGATGAACCCCTAACAAACTATACATAGACCTGAGGGCATTGCATGGCATTGCAAAATGCTGTGGTAGCCGTTTTGATTTACGGGGCCATTCACTCTGTGGAAGTCGCTGACTGGATCCAGCAAAAGAGCTCCAGACCATCACACACTCCACGCTATGTATGACAGTTGGTGTCATACAGTGAGGAATCATCTTTTCGCCTACTCAACAGTGTACAAAAATAAGAACTTCCAGTCTTCAGTAGTCCACTGGCAGTGCTTCATGGCCCAGACAGGCCTCTTTTGGTTATTTTGCCATCTTAGCAATAACTTTCTTACTTCCTTCGAAGCTCGAAGTCTTTTCTTCACAGTTGAAACTAAAACTTGCTTTGACCAGTAAGCTTAAGCTGTGCTTGAAGCTGTTGTCCTGTGAGCCGCCTATCACACAAGCTGTTGAATCTCAGAAACGATTCTGTTGTGGCTTTGGATCTGACAGACCTGTTCCTGTCAGAATTTCCTCCAGTTTCCAAGTACCTTTTGATGGTGAAGGAAACTACTCACTGACTCTTGGGCTTTCTTTGCAATTTCTCTAAAGGAGAGACCAACACTTTTACAGGTCATAATGGTCTGTCTGTCTTCCTTTGTTTTTCCTAATGTTTTTTCATTATGATAGCAGTTATCCTACCTCTTACAGTACAATAGTATCCAAATAATGGTAGCTTTGTACCATTTCAGGTGTTTCACTGGACTGCTTAAATTTCAATAAAAACTGGAATAATTGGTGTTCTAAAACTTTTGACTGGTAGTGTGTGCTGTGTCATATCAGAAGCATTAATAAGGACTTATCACTCGTGACCCCTAGGTATACTGATATACTATTGAACAGAACAGAACATTTTCTCCAGAAGGGATGTTTTCAACATGGCTGGTAGCATATCAGGGGGGGTAATGATGAGGTAGTAGCAGCAACAGACTGTCAAGATATTGCATCAGTTGTGATGACACATCAACAGACGTTTGTCTCATGTTTTGCACTGAAAGTTATCATTAAATAATTTTACACTTAAACTTTATTCTTAACTGCTTAGATTAGATTCAACTTTATTGTCATTGAACAGTACAAGTACAGAACAATGAAATGCAGTTGGCATCTAACCAGAAGTGCAAATAGAAGAGGGCAGAAAATTTACAAGTGCTGATAATCTGCAAAAACAATTCCAAACTTTGAATTATGATACACTATTAATATACAGATTTGTTTCTGCTCCATGAGCACCTGAACTAATATGAAAACTATATTCAATCCCACAATGCGGTATTGCTGCAGTAGCTTTTTTATCTGGAAATTAACTCACAGCATGATAATGGGTACTGTATAAAAACACATTTGTTGTATACAAAGGCATGTGTGTAATCTCCATGGACTATAAAGTTGTTAAAAATATTTTGTATTAAGTATTTACTTATATATAAGTAAAGTTCATCATTCTGTTTTTTTTTACTGATAAATTATACATTGATTATACACTGAACAAAATTATAAACGCAACACTTTTGTTTTTGCCCCCATTCATCATGAGCTGAACTTAAAGATCTAAGACTTTATGTACACAAAAGGCCTATTTCTCTCAAATATTGTTCACAAATCTGTCTAAATCTGTGTTAGTGAGCACTTCTCCTTTGCCGAGATAATCCATCCACCTCACAGGTGTGGCACATCAAGATGCTGATCAGACAGCATGAGTATTGCACAGGTGTGTCTTAGGCTGGCCATAATAAAAGGCCACTCGAAAGTTCCATCACACAGCACAATGCCACAGATGTCGCAAGTTTTGAGGGATCGTGCAATTGGCATGCTGACTGCAGGAATGTCCACCAGAGCTGTTGCCCGTGAACTGAATGTTCATTTCTCTACCATAAGCCGTCTCCAAATGCGTTTCAGAGAATTTGGCAGTACATCCAACCGGCCTCACAAACGCAGACCACGTGTAACCACACCAGCCCAGGACCTCCACATCCAGCATATACACCTCCAAGATCGTCTGAGACCAGCCACCCGGACAGCTGCTGCAACAATCGGTTTGCATAACCAAAGAATTTCTGCACAAACTATCAGGAACCGTCTCATGGAAGCTCATCTGCATGCTCGTCGTCCTCATCGGGGTTTCGACCTGACGGCAGTTCGTCGTCGTAACCGACTTGAGTGGGCAAATGCTCACATTCGATGGCGTCTGGCACTTTGGAGAGGTGTTCTCTTCACGGATGAATCCCAGTTTTCACTGTACAGGGCAGATGGCAGACAGCGTGTATGGCGTCGTGTGGGTGAGCGGTTTGGTGATGTCAACGTTGTGGATCGAGTGGCCCATGGTGGCGGTGGGGTTATGGTAATGCACGAACACAGGTGCATTTTATTGATGGCATTTTGAATGCACAGAGATACCGTGACGAGATCCTGAGGCCCATTGTTGTGCCATTCATCCACGACCATCACCTCATGTTGCAGCATGATAATGCATGGCCCCATGTTGCAAGGATCTGTACACAATTCCTGGAAGCTGAAAACATCCCAGTTCTTGCATGGCCAGCATACTCACCGGACATGTCACCCATTGAGCATGTTTGGGATGCTCTGGATCGGCGTATACAACAGCGTGTTCCAGGTCCTGTCAATATCTAGCAACTTCGCACAGCCATTGAAGAGGAGTGGACCAACATTTCACAGGCCACAATCCACAACCTAATCAACTCTATGCAAAGGAGATGTGTTGCACTGCGTGAGGCAAATGGTGGTCACACCAGATACTGACTGGTTTTCGGACCGCCCCGGACCTCCCCAATACAGTGAAACTGCATTTTTTCGAGTGGCCTTTTATTGTGGCCAGCCTAAGGCACACCTGTGCAATACTCATGCTGTCTGATCAGCTTCTTGATATGCCACACCTGTGAGGTGGATGGATTATCTCGGCAAAGGAGAAGTGCTCACTAACACAGATTTAGACAGATTTGTGAACAATATTCGAGAGAAATAGGCCTTTTGTGTACATAGAGAAAGTCTTAGATTTTTGAGTTCAGCTCATGATAAATGGGGGCAAAAACAAAAGTGTTGCGTTTATAATTTTGTTCAGTGTAAATTGATTGAAGCATTTGTCTTAGGAAAAGTGTTCAGACCCTTTCACTTTCTTCACATTTTGTTGACTTCATTTATATTTGTTTGTTTTTTTGTCATAAATCTACACATAAAATCCCATAATAACAAAGCAAAAACAGGTTTTTAGACCCAATTTGCCAATTTATTGAAAATGGAAAACTGAAATATCTCATGTACATAAGTATTCAGTACTTATAGATACAACTTTGCCTTTGTGCTCCTACAAGTACAACACTTTTCAACTAAATATTAGTGTACTTTAGCAAAGTTATTGTATTTCCATGCCCCATTAGTGAAATTTAGATTCAACGGTAATCAGCCCTGTTTAAAGTCATTGGCACCTGTTAAACCTCTGGCCATCAATATGGCTGGAGTGTCTATTGAATGTTAGTGACTATAGTATCAAAAAGACTGAGTTGCAATTGACAGAGTTGCAATTCTTGAATACCACAGCATAATGTGGAGAAAATGAAGGGGTCTGAATACTTTGCAATGGCTCTGTACACTTCATCCTTTAGCTAAGCTGTCACATGATAACCAGCAGCAAGTTAAACCTACAGAACATACATTACTGATCTAGCTGGTCATGGGACTCTATAATGTTATTTGACCATAGATATTTTTTTCTTTCATATCTCTTTACTGGTGTGACATTTTGAAATGTTTTAATTCTCATGTTCAAGTTAATTTAGGGGATCATATGATATTTTAGTTATTTTAAATTCTATTTAATATTTGTGTATTCATTTAACCATCGTTATAGTAGCCGGATATTGTGATAATAGCAAAAAGTCAACCTGTACTCTATGAATTTTTATTTTTAGTGACATTTGCTGATCTTAGATGCCTGAACACAACATTCGACTAGTAATATTGAAGGGTCATAAACTGGTCATAATTAAGTTAACAGGACGTCAGAAATAATTCATATTCAGATTGGATTCTGGTTCCATAAGGACAGTTTTCTTCGACATTTACTAAATTTCAACTTTTACGTCTAAAAAACTAGACTAAAAACCATACAAAATACACCAAAATATGACCAGAATATGATGTTGTGAAAAATTTCATTGTGGCGTCTTGACAACCGACCTGTGCCATTGAGTTACATTTAGTAAATAAATCAGATTGGAAACCTGGGCAGTTATACCGACACCCACCATTAACCTTCTACAGCAAAATAACGTTACATGACTATATATCAAAACAAAATACAATTAAGGGGTCATTCTGCAGTGTAAAATGTAATGGATTATTACAGTTATATAATATTTAATCTACATGTACAACCAGTGTAATATAAACTATACAATAACTTCACAAACATGTTGATACATGAGATGCATGAACTTGAGATACATGTGCATTCAAATGAACAGTCTTGGATCCTTTACAGACAAAATCCTATTCTTATTATCAAAACGTTTAAACAGCTTCACTCTTACAGCTTTAATACTTAACCCATAGATTGCTGGGTTAAGAATGGGAGGGAATATCAAAAAGTAAAGGGACATAAACATTTGGGCTTTGTAAGGGATATGATTTGTGTCAAATCTGCTTTCTAATATTTCAAAAAAGTATCCAACAGAATAGTTGATAATTGCAAACAAGTGTGGAATGCATGTTCGAAGTGCTTTGAGCTTGGATTCTTTGGAAGATGATGCACAGATTCTCAGGATATGTGCATAAGAATAAATTATCATGACTAACTGTGGAAAAGTATACAAAACTAAACATATTAAACCTACTATGTTCACAGCAGACGGATTTGTACAGGAGAGCTTTACAAGGGAGTAATGGATGCAATACAATTTATCTATAATGTTCATACAGTAATTAAGTTGAAGAGGTAAAATGTAAAAAATGAGAAAAGCAACCAAAGGGTAAAGCCAGCTGAATGCTATAAGTTTATATACTTTTGTCAGAGACATGATGGTGTGATAACGCAGTGGATGACATATAGCAATATACCTATCATAAGACATAACTCCTAAAATTGTAAATTCAACAACAGCATATGAATGTATGAAATAGATTTGTGTTTGACAGCTGGCTAAAGAGATCTCACTAGAGAAGCTAGCTAAATTTCTCAACACAGCTGGCAGCAGTGCAGCACTACCATAGAGGCCATTTGCTGCCAAGTTACACACCAGGAAATACATTGGTTGATGCAGTGTTTTCTCAGTGCAGATTACCACAATTAGAATTACATTTTCAGCAGCAATACCAATATACAAAATAAAGAAAATGCTGAAGTACATGTACTTAAAATCCTGCATTCCAAAGTAGGATGGTTGACACTGTTGATGAATTTTCCATTACTTGTGTTTTTTTCTTTAAAATACTGAAAAAGAAGAAACAGTTAAGTAAACTTTTTATCACCACACACTTGTCTCATTTCAATGATAGTCTTTACATCTATAAAGCCAGGGAGACTGGTGTCAATATAACAGGGGTCGATAGTAAAAGGCTAAGTAACTCCTATTAGCAAGTACAGTATTTGTTAATTACTTAGCCTTACAAGGAGCTTTTAATACTGAAAAAGGTTGTTATTCTGTGTGTGTTCTTGATTGATAAACTACAGGTTTTCTTCTCAATGCATCCAATTGAGAGTTACTGAAGCCCAGAAAAATACGGCCATAACATATGGGCTAAAATGGATTTAGAGTTTTTCACTTCCAATGGAAAATCAACGGTGAATACTAAATAAACAACATTATTTCTGTTGCAATTTTCATTGTTGTGTACTTTTACTTGAATGCTGTTAAAACAAAAATTAACATGCCAAAAATAGTTTAAAAAAAAATAGTCACCCACTTTATAACCATTGGCTAAGTTATTGAAACATCATCCCGAGATGTTTTGAAACAATCTATAGTTTGTTGTAAAATAATTTGTTATACCATAAAAATTACTAAAATGACAGGTAACTTGCTTACAAACATGGTTTGCTGGCACAGAGACAGAGAACCATGCTTTGTCCAGCAAATCTGCAGCTTAGAGAAGATTAACATTTGCCCTGGTTCCTACCCCCTACATCGTCCATCACTTTACACTATCAAACATTACCTGCCTCTATCAACCCATAGTAAATAGTTCTTATTTTGAAATGCTGAATTATAGTGCTTCGTTAAAACCAAAATGCCAAATACAAGCCTATTCAAATTGTGTTACAGCAGACACAAAAATACACAAAAGCAACACATCTCTCCATGGCCACCATGATCTGCTCTCTAACCAGTTGTCTGAACTTTTGTTTATAAATTCTATGTTATATGCTGATCTGTATTTACAACCATGATAACATTTTTATGCACAAGGTAGACAATTAGAGCACATTTTCCCGTGAATTGTAGGTCTATTTATCCTTTGTCCCAACATTTTGGAATGAGGCAAAATCGTACCTCATTCCAAATGTTTGCATATAGCCTGTCTGAAAGATGTTCCCTAGAGTATTGCATGACCGTTAGGAGTGAGGAGTGGAAGCTTTGTGATAAATATCTAGTCAATCTAAATATTATTATTTGCAAATGGAGACAGAAAGACACTAACTCAAGATCAGTGACAGTCTGTCTGCCATGCAGTTCAGAAACACCTCCTTTTGTATGTGCAAGAAGGTGTGACAACATCTCACAATATAACTGACCTTTGTGCAACACATGACTATGGTCTAAATCAGCCTAGGCTTGTTCCTTTGATTAGTTTAGCTGTGTATTAACATATCTTGCATTTTCGTACTGTGTGAATACATGGACTCAGTACTTTACTATCAGCACAGTAGGTAGCTAGGGATTTTTTACCCTTCGATACAATGGTATAATTAATCAATACATCAGCTCAGTAAATTTCTACAATAGCTTATACCAATATTTTTTTATGTACATAACATAACATGTTTAGTAAGTTTAAATGTATTTAACTTTGCCATGTACTCTAAGAAAACACTTTTATAGCCCAGGCAATATATTATTAGATTGAGATCACAATAACAGGTGCACTTGATCTTGTGCAACCAACAAAAGATGAGGGGTGTCATTCGGCACACAATGACATATAATCAACAAATACTGATAATTGTAAAGGAGTGTGAATTATTTCGGCATCACTGATTTCAAATTACCACCCCCTTCCTGGTCTATACAGAAAAAACATTAAACCCTCTGGCATTCTGAATATTTGGTATTGTCCCCTAAACAAGAAACAATGTCAATAGAAAACACGAATAAAACAAAACACAATTCAATGTTAATCTAATTTACCTTTTTCTGAGAGTCTCTGTCTTTCCAAGCCAAATGTTTGGCAGCAGTGTAACTGTATGAATGTTTGCTATTGGCTTTTGTAGATAATGGGAGTTGCAATGCAAAAACAAAGTGATGTCATTTATTTGAACTAAATATTTGACAAATTTTGAGTACCATCCCACAGGACAAACTACCTACAATCTGGAAATCCCTATACAGGCCTCTCAAATGAATTCAACATAAATGACTCTGTGGGGCAACATGTATTCAGAACAAACTAGGTTAGATCCTTCGGCAAGCTATTCTATAGGCCAGGACGATAGTGGCTACAGACAGCCTCACCAAAGGTGTGGTTCACCAAAGCCTCACCAAATGTTTTGGTACCTGTGTAAAAGGAAGGCTAAAAGGTATGTCTTAAGATATATCTTAAAAATGTCAACTTGAATATCCATCTGAAATAACTTTGCCTCTCACTTACAGAAAAAAACACATGAATTTCACATGTGGACACAGTCTCTCTGGTAGGGAGCTCCAAAGGCCAGGAGAATAGTGGTTGCAGGCACTATTACCAAATATTCTGGTTCTGAACTTTACAGTGCCTTGAAAAAGTATTAAAACCCCTGACCAATTCTTTAATTTAACTTGAATTACAACTGGAACACTTAAATGTTAATATGTGGTACACCGATCAGCCATAACATTATGACCACTGACCAGTGAAGTGAATAACACTGATAATCTTGCTATCATGGCACCTGTCAGTAGGTGGGATATACAGTGAGGGAAAAAAGTATTTGATCCCCTGCTGATTTTGTACGTTTGCCCACTGACAAAGAAATGATCAGTCTATAATTTTAATAGTAGGTTTATTTGAATAGTGAGAGACAGAATAACAACAAAAAAATCCAGAAAAACACATGTCAACAATGTTATAAATTGATTTGCATTTTAATAAGTGAAATAAGTATTTGATCCCCCCTCAATCAGAAAGATTTCTGGCTCCCAGTTTTCGTTTATACAGGTAACAAGCTGAGATTAGGAGCACACTCTTAAAGGGAGTGCTCCTAATCTCAGCTTGTTACCTGTATAAAAGACACCTGTCCACAGAAGCAATCAATCAATCAGATTCCAAACTCTCCACCATGGCCAAGACCAAAGAGCTGTACAAGGATGTCAGGGACAAGATTGTAGACCTACACAAGGCTGGAATGGGCTACAAGACCATGACAACAGTTGGTGCGATTATTTGCAAATGGAAGAAACACAAAAGAACTGACAATCTCCCTCTGTCTGGGGCTCCATGCAAGATCTCACCTCGTGGAGTTGCAATGATCATGAGAACGGTGAGAAATCAGCCCAGAACTACACAGGAGGATCTTGTCACCAAGAAAACAATTGGTAACACACTACGCCGTAAAGGACTGAAATCCTGCAGCGCCTGCAAGGTCCCCCTACTCAAGAAAGCCCGTCTGAAGTTTGCCAATGAACATCTGAATGATTCAGAGGAGAACTGGGTGAAAGTGTTGTAGTCAGATGAGACCAAAATCGAGCTCTTTGGCATCAACTCAACTCGCTGTGTTTGGAGGAGGAAGAATGCTGCCTATGACCCCAAAAACACCATCCCCACCGTCAAACATGGAGGTGGAAACATGCTTTGGGGGTGTTTTTCTGCTAAGGGGACAGGACAACTTCACCGCATCAAAGGGACGATGGACGGGGCCATGTACCATCAAATCTTGGGTGAGAACCTCCTTCCCTCAGCCAGGGCATTGAAAATGGGTCTTCAATGGGTATTCCAGCATGACCATGACCCAAAACACACGGCCAAGGCAACAAAGGAGTGGCTCAAGAAGAAACACATTAAGGTCCTGGAATGGCCTAGCCAGTCTCCAGACCTTAATCCCATAGAAAATCTGTGGAGGGAGCTGAGGGTTCGAGTTGCCAAACGTCAGCCTCGAAACCTTAATGACTTGGAGAACATCTGCAAAGAGGAGTGGGACAAAATCCCTCCTGAGATGTGTGCAAAGCTGGTGGCCAACTACAAGAAACGTCTGACCTCTGTGATTGCCAACAAGGGTTTTGCCACCAAGTACTAAGTCATGTTTTGCAGAGGGGTCGAATACTTATTTCACTCATTAAAATGCAAATCAATTTATACTTTTTTTTTGTTGTTATTCAGTCTCTCACTGTTCAAATAAACCTACCATTAAATTGATAGACTGATCATTTTATTTGTCAGTGGGCAAACGTACAAAATCAGCAGGGGATCAAATATTTTTTTCCCTCACTGTACAGTTGTGCTCAAAAGTTTGCATACCCTGGCGGAAATTGTGAAATTTTTGCCTTGATTTTGAAAATAAGACCGATCATGCATAAAAATGATTTTGATCACTATCCTTTTTTTTAAGGATAGTGATCATATGAAGCCATTTATTATCACATAGTTGTTTGGCTCCTTTTTAAATCATAACGATCACCCAAATAGCCCTGATCAAAAGTTTACATACCCTTGAATATTTTGCCTTATTACAAACACACAAGGTGATACACACAGGTGAAAATGGAAATTAAAAGTGAATTTCCCACACCTGTGGCTTTTAAAATTGAAATCAGTGTCTGTGTATAAATAGTCAATGAGTTTGTTAGCTCTCACGTGGATGCACTGAGCAGGCTAGATACTGAGCCATGGGGAGCAGAAAAGAACTGTCAAAAGACCTGCGTAACAAGGTAATGGAACTTTATAAAGATGGAAAAGGATATAAAAAGATATCCAAAGCCTTGCAAATGCCAGTCAGTACTGTCCAATCACTTATTAAGAAGTGGAAAATTCAGGGATTTCTTGATATCAAGCCAAGGTCAGGTAGGCCAAGAAAGATTTCAGCCAAAACTGCCAGAAGAATTGTTCGGGATACAAAGAAAAACCCACAGGTAAACCCAGGTGAAATACAGGCTGCTCTGGAAAAAGACAGTGTGGTTGTTTCAAGGAGCACAATACGACAATACTTGAACAAAAATGAGCTGCATGGTCGAGTTGCCAGAAAGAAGCCTTTACTGCGCCAATGCCACAAAAAAGCCAGGTTACAATATGCCCGACAACACCTTGACACGCCTCGAAGCTTCTGGCACACTGTAATTTGGAGTGACGAGACCAAAATAGAGCTTTATGGTCACAACCATAAGCTCTATATTTGGAAAGGGGTCAACAAGGCCTATAGTGAACAGAATACCATCCCCACTGTGAAGCATGGTGGTGGCTCATTGATGTTTTGGGAGTGTGTGAGCTCTAAAGGCATTAGGAATCTTGTGAAAATTGATGACAAGATGAATGCAGCATGTTATCAGAAAATACTGACAGACAATTTGCATTCTTCTGCATCAAAGCTGCGCATGGGATGTTCTTAGACTTTCCAGCATGACAATAACCATAAGCAAAAGGCCAAGTTGATCCTCCAGTTGTTACAGCAGGAAAAGGTTAAGTTTCTGGAGTGGCCATCACAGTCTCCTGACCTTAATATCATCGAGCCACTCCGGGGAGATCTCAAACGTGCGGTTCATGCAAGACGAACAAAGATTTTGCATGACCTGGAGGCAATTTTCCAATCCCATCGAGCATCTGTGGGATGTGCTAGACAAACAGGTCCGATCCATGGAGGCCCCACCTCGCAACTTACAGGACTTAAAGGATCTGCTGCTAATGTCTTGGTGACAGATACCACAGCACACCTTCAGAGGTCTAGTGGAGTCCATGCCTCAACGGGTCAGGGCTGTTTTGGCAGCAAAAGGGGTACCTACACAATGTTAGGCAGGTGGTCATAATATTATGACTGATCGGTGTATATTTTATGTAAAAACACTGACACACAAAATCAATTATTGAAAGGTGACATTGGTTGTGTGTTGTATTTTGGAAAACATTTATAAGAGGAAAAACTGAAATATGTTGCTTCCATAAGTATTCAACCCCCACACAGTGGCGCTGGCAGCTGTAATCCTGTAAGCACATTTTTTAAATGATTTTGTCATGACATTTGAAGGCTGATGATTAGTGTTAACCTCACTGGCTAGTGACTATTGGTCATTGGATGATCAACATGTCTGGCGCTTAATCATTACTGATGTTGGCAATGTTGGATTTAGCTTACTAGTATTTTGTGTGCAAAGAAGTAGCCTACAAATGAGCAAGGAAAAACAATTTAACATTTTTCAGGCTTTCTAAAATAAAAAGCGAACTATCTTGTCCTGGAAGAGTTTGATGCAATGGGCAGATACAGAATAAACTTTGAATAGGTAGGAATGCTATTTAATTTTACTTTCTCATCTGGTTTTTCAGATTGTTTATTGTGGCATCTTGGTTTGGTCTTGCTGTTACATAGTCTTGTTTACTAGCTTTAGGCCTAACTGTTCTTATGATGATCAGGGCTCCAGGCATAAGTGACTTAAGCAGTCGCTTAGGGCCCCCGACCGCTAGGGGGCCTCCAACTGCAAATAAAATTTTGCTTAGGGCCCCCAAAAGGCTAAAGCCGGCTAGAGCCGACTTTCATTGCATGTTTCTCTGGGCTATTGAAAAAAACAATAACATGAATCAATCCCTCTCTCTCTTGCTTGCTCACTTGCGGAATAAACTGCATATATGCTCGTGTGGGAACCTAAAGGTAGCCTACAAGCGAGCGGGCGGTTCTTGTGTGTACTATGACATAGAATCCTGCTGGCGCCACTGGCCTCACACATTCATATTTGGTGGAACCAGCTATTGCTGAAATAAAAGCTGGAAGTCTTTTGGTAAGTACCATGTACCAGCATTGCACACTGTGTGGGATTTTGGCCGATTCTTCTCGGCAGATCTGTTTAATTTAAAAATAGTGACTCTGGTTCTCTATAGCAGTGTTTCCAAATCCTGGTCTTTGGGACCCAAAGGGGTGCATGTTTTTGCCCTAGCAATCCCACACCTGATTCACATTAAAGACTAGATGACAGGTTGATTACATCACTCAAGTGCGTATGTGGTAAGGCAACTGTTGTGGAAAATTGTTCCCCTTTTTCCCGCCAACAATCTCAAATAACTCAGGAGTTTGTGAACTCAAAAGTAGACTTTTTTGCTGATCTGCAGAGCAACCAAGCCATGTTGGTCTGCAGAGCAACCGACTTCCAAACCTTAGACACACATTTTTATGCAGTATGGTTTTACAATGATATTAGGTCCTCCTGTTATGCTAATTTCTGGATGGATCCTTCTCGAATCTTCCATCAATGTTTCACAACCCTCTGGGATTCGCTCCCCCAGCCACTTCTCATCATTACTCAACATATTCTCTGAAGTCGAAGGATTCCCTTATCCATGAGCTCACTCATCCTCCCAAGGCATTCAAGGACAAGCAACAGGTCATTCTGACATCCACATGAAATAAACTGCTGCTCCTTAGTCACATCAGTATAGTAAGAAGAAAAACTGAGCACAGCTGTTGACTTTGACACACATAGAAATCCAAACTGTGTACCTTATTCTTCATCAGTCTCTCTTAACAATTAAATGTGGAAAAATCAAAGACAATTGGACTGTTTGGGAAAATTATATGAGCCCTGGTCAAATGTTTCATTAACACTCAATTGATATGCAAGACATCACATGAGACGTTCTGTCTACTCTTCATCAGGTTAATGTGAGATAACAACATTTTATGAAAATATCCCTACATAACATTTAAAACAGGTGTGTGAGTGCTAGGGCAAAAACAAAAACGTGTACCCCTTTGGGTCCCGAGGACCAGGATTGGGAAACACTGCTCTATAGGATTGGGTGAATTTACTCTCACCCCCCGTTCACACATAAGTGGCATGCCGTTGTTGAAAGCGGGAAGCACTCCATTGCTCACCATTCAATGAAGGCTTCCCACTCTGCTCCTTGTAGCGGGACGGCAGCACTGGCTATGGCGGAACAGCAGACTGGAAAAAATAGAGCAGTGTTCTATTTTTTTACCCTCTCTGTCGCAGAAAGCCAATCAGAGCATAGCGGAAAACCAATAGGAAAGCTTGTAGGAGGTATACAATACTGAGTTGTCCACCCTCTTCTCCTTACACCAACATGACAGACAAACAGATAATTTTACTACAAGAACACAAGGAAATCTATAACGTCACCCTCAAGGTCTATCAAGACAATATAAGAAAAAATATAGCGTGCTCAAGGGTTGCTATGTCTCAGACTGACAGTTTCCCTCTATCTGTAAATTCATAAAATGTATTTAATAGTGCTAGCTTTTGCTATCAACCAAAACTAAATATGAACTACTTGCTAGATGGATTTTAAAAGCAAATGGCATGCACCCATTTTCGTTAATGAACCGTTTCTAAGGGGGCTGTCACTGAATTGCCAGCAGGCTTATACCAGAGAAATCCGCTGAAGTCCCCTGCGTTGTCTTTTAGTGAGTGTCATTTTAGCAATGAACGGAGATTACCTTACTACTCTTACGTTGGGCTTGCCTTTCTTGAATGTAACAGGGTACTTCTAGCTGTGGGTTTTGGTTTTAATGGTGCCTGCGTAGTGATAGGCTGCGATGATAGGGGTTACATGTTTAAAGTAAGTAATTGATTGGTCAAAACCACAATGGCGGGATGATTTCAGCAGTCTCCGGTTGTCACTAGCGGAACAGCATGTGATTTCATTATTTAAGAATGTACGGGGGTCAAGCTTCAGTTCCTTAGCAGACTGAAACAGGTTATTTTGCATTATTTTTTCAGTATTTTGTTCCATCCTTTCTTCGTTACATTTTTTCAAGATGCCCAAATACTGCTGGTGAGAAACCTCCCCACAGCATGATGCTGCCACCACCATACTTCAATTTGGGAATGGTGTGTGATGAGGTATGGGCAGTGTTAGGTTTGCGTTGCACACAATGCCTTTTGTTGTGTACAAAATGCTCTATATCAGACCACAAAAGCTTCTCAACCATTGTAGGAATTTCAAGACAACCATGACCGTCGTTGCCCTTCGCTCTGGCCATGATGCCCCTAAAATCATTATACGCCCAACAGCCAGCATAGACTTTGTGCCCCTGCTACTGTCAAAATCTCGCGGTCAGCAGCCGGTTTGTTTGTTTGTAAGTTTGTTTATAGTTCGCAACTGAAAACAACCACAAGAACGGGCTACATGCAGGTAAGCAAGCGAGCTTGGCATCGTTTGATAGATAGCTGCACTCAACGTGGCAGTGTTTGTGGTGAAAGATAAAAAACAAAAATGACTTGCATGGAGCGCGAATAAGTCACTATATTTGTTTATTTAGGCCTGTATTTGTTTATTTAAGTCGTACTCATTAGCGCAGTTGATTGTGATAGTAAAGGATATTTTGCGGTCAGTGTTGAGGAGTAACGGATAACAAAAAAACAGTATCTGTAAACCGTTATATTACCAACAAAAATATTGTAATCGGATTACAGATACTTTTGAAAAAATGTATGATTACTTTTGGATTACTTCAATTGAAAAAGAATAGGTGCGCGAAATAATTACGTTGTATGTTTGAGTTTATTATTTAATGTTTTAAAAACATCGTTATTTGAACCAAAATATGAATTGTGCTCCTCAGTTGTGTGTGTGATCATCATGCGCGCAAAGGTGGACGCGCATAAACAGTTTAGTGACTGATGAAACGCTAGTTTAAATTTATTCGGTTTTGGTTGGTTGGATGGCTGGTAAAAACAGAGTATATCTTCGATAATATTAGCCGAGTGATATAAAATGTTATTTAGTTATCTACTCGACGCATCTTTCTCAGAACAATGATAGGCGATAGGCCTACACGGTGTTATATCTTTCAAGGTTTATTTCTCAAATGCAACGATCAACACAGCACAGGACGAGTTGCATCAGAGAATTTAGACAGGAATTGTTTAATAGATTAGGCACCTATTTGTAAGATAGCTGTAACATGGCGCTGCTTTATTCAAGATAAAACATTATATGGAATTTACCACGACATTTGAGGAGAAAAGATGTGTTGGGAAGCACTCTGCCAAAGGGTGATTATTTGCATTTGACTCGGCCACATCAACTCCGTCCATATACAGGTAGGCCATGTGATTCTTCTTGCTTTGCATCTCTGAAAATTGTGTTCATTGGTTATCAATGGCTGCTGACGTCATTTACTTTAAGCTAAGAGTGCAGGTTTATAATCACAGTTTATTTATTTCATTTGCGTTTTGAAAATCCATCACTGGTGGCCCTAATAATCGCAGGTTACGTTCGCGCGGGTAAATTTTATTTCTGTGCGGGTGTTCACGATTGCAAACGTGCATTCGCGTGCCAGTGGGTTTCTGCAACATTTTGACAATGTTGGTTGTGGAGCAAAACATCACACTACTGCAGTTTTAGTTTATGCGCGAAAAGCTACGGATATCTTAATTTTTATATACAACCATGTAAATACCCTTTTTGAGTAATTGCCATTTTTCAACAATGTTTTGAAGCAATTAAAAACATGAATAAAACACAAATAACAGAATAGGCTTAATTATCATTAGATTTTGGGTTATGTTCAGATTAAAAGTCAGATTCTGGAAGATCGAGGTTTATTGGATTAATTGGAATGACTGAATATCTGACAGACCCTTAGCGTGTAATGTAGAGTTGTAGCCAAATCATATTGAAGTACAAAGCAATGGTTTAGAAACCCATTTCCAAAGGCCAGAGGCGTTTCTAGGCATAGGCAACCGAGGCGGTCGCCTAGGGCGCCACCTGCATGGGGGGCTCCGATAAAAATATAATAAAAAATATAAAATAAATAATATGTATTTAGACCATCTTTCTAAAGGATATTTAGCTTGATGTGCTATTTTCTGCATGCGATTTGAGAAACACAGGACACCTTGTCATAATCATAGCATTCAAACCAACAGTTGCTTACCCTGTGAGCACTGCGCGCCATCAAATTATTTCAGCAGGAAGGAGACAGATCAGGCCAGTCACCAGAGTAATGCACGTTAAGGTACCTGTCGTTTGTTTGCTTGACTATGTTAATTACCTAACTACTCAGTTTAAACACAAATTATTCTCACCTCATCTTGATGTGTAGCTATCAGTATTGCTGCCAAAATTGTATCACCAGTGACGATATCATTGATAGTTTTGCACCAAGGAAATCGAGGTGTGTCCAGTTTTAAGACAGAAACTGCCCTTCATCTGCTGTAATAGCATACAGAATACGATTTTGAGTCTTTTTTGTTTACCCAGTTTATGCACCTGTTGTTAAATATTTGATTGCACATTAGTAAATATTGTTTTTATTTTGTCTTTATTTATTTGTATTTTTTCTAACAGCACACTATGTTGATTCTCCTTTATTTTTTAAATTTTTTGTGCTCCTGCTATCGCACTTGTATTTATTTTGTGTTTATAAAAGTAAAATTAAGAAGTGTTATTTCCCCTGAAGTTGGCTTATTTTTGGGGGGGGGGCAACATTTAGAGATCTCACCTAGGGTGCCAGGTTGCCCAGAAACGCCTCTGCCAAAGGCATTTTACACAAACCATAAGGTAAAATGCGATTTCCGTTTTTGGCCAGCTATGTAAATTTTAACATTGATCCCGCAAAAAGTGTTCAGTTGGTTATAGGCTATTCCTATTTTTTTCCAATGCCTCTTAATATGAAAGTAATCTAAAAGTATATAAAAGTAATCAGATTACATTACTGAGTTTGAGTAATCAAAAAGTTATTTTACTGATTACAAATGTGGACAGGTAACTTGTAACTGTAACGGATTACATTTAAAAAGTAACCTACCCAACCCTGTTTGCGGTTTACTTTTGTGTAACTGAGGTAATGTTAGCCTTCTGGCTAGCTAGCCTTAACGTTACTCAACTGTCAATACTTTTGCCTGTTTGTTGTCTTCATGTGAATACTCTCAAGTAAAGCTTCTGAAATGAACAAATTCCAGAATCTATAAACATTTTGAGGGAGGAGTAGATGTAATTTCAAGGATTAAAACATAATTAAAATTTTTAGGTGGAAAAACCATACCAGTTATATTAAGTTATTATTCAAAATATGATATTAAAAAAGTGAATAACGTATGTTGTCATGCAGGGTTTTTCTTATCAGCAATTCAAGTTGTTTATTTGTAAGCTCTGTTATGGAATTTCCTGAACTGATGTATCTTTGTGTTCTAGAAATACTAGGTTTAATTATTGAGTTCATGAAATAGTACTGAGCCCCCATGTTTAGATAAGAAAAGGAATGTTGGTTGTGCTGTAACTGTGGGAAAGGAAGACTGAGTGTTGAGTTAAACATAAACCTTTTGTCAGGATGGGGGTGGACACAGATCAATGGGTTTTAGGACAGGATAGAGGAAGACACACAACAGGGGGTAGGAGGGATAAGGAACATATATTTTGTTTTTGTAGTACAACCATGGAGATTCTTACTGCCACCCATTCTTGTATAAGTATTGAATGCACTTCCAAATGCTTTAGAGATTATTCACTGTTACCTTGTGACTTGTGTACTCTCTGCTTGCAAGAAATAAACTGTTATAGAGTTTATCTCTGTCTTATCTACCATTTTTGTAAACTGTATGGACTTTTGAAACTGCCATCACAGCTCCAAATCCTCCTATTTTACTCAATGGCCTTTGTGCCCTGGCATGTGGCCTTTGTGCCCTTAACATTTTTGTGACACCGAAGGCCAAATGGCCGTGCCCCTAAAATGATGAAATTCCAAGCCTGATCTCATCATAGCGGGGTCTCCCTGATTTCAGACAATACTTCCTGAGTAACTGCTTCTTTCTTGCCACCATCCTGTAACGTCTGCTCCGCGTGGCACTGCAGCTTCCCTTACTCTCCGGCGCTCCACCTCGCCGGTGTTTTACCCACCGGCAGGCGAGTGATGGCAGCAGTGCATCCCGAGGGAGCACCTGTTTCCAATCACTGTTTAGTTGTGTTTATATTCTGTTGTTCACCCACTGCACCTCACAGATTATTGTTTGTCTGTGACCGTGCTGGTGCGCTTTTTGCAATTACCAAACAAAATAACTTATATAGAAGACATTTGAATCATTCATTTTGTTTCATTTCCTTTTTGCCTCTCTTTTACGCACTCGTTATACTCGCACCATCACACATCCATTACACACAAGTTTTCTGCAGAGCTCTTGATGATTAATTGATTAACTTTTTCTCTGTGGCTTCACTCTCAAGTCTCTCTATTGTTGAGTGCTGAGTCGTAGAATTCTATCTGGTCTGCAATTTCCTTCACAGCCTGACTAACAATCATTCAACAGTGAGGTTCACACTTCAATGGTTCATAGGTGGAGACCAATGGTACAATAAACTAATTAGGGGTGCAAGGCTATACTGTGGCAACCCGAGTGGTGTGGTGTTGGCTGCGCCTGGCAATGTACCGGCCTTCAACCACTATTCCCCTCTGCTGGCCCCTGGGGCCACCACACACATGCCCCCCCTCAGCCCGAGCCGGGAGGGAGACGAGGACACAGCGAAGCAGGAGTCCCGCCTGGAGAGGGCGTCCACATTCCTGTTCTCCGTCCCGGACCTGTGGACAACAGAGAAAGAGAAGCGTTGCAACAACATAAACCAGCGAGTCACTCTATCGTTGGTGTCCTTGGTCTGGGACATCCAGACCAGTGGGGCATGGTCCGTGACCAGAGTAAACTGCCTGCCCAGGAGGTAATACTTCAGGGAATTCAGTGCCCACTTCACAGCCAGGCGCTCTTTCTCTACCACCGAGTACCTGGTCTCCCGGGGTAGCAGTTTCCTGCTGATGAACAGGACGTGATGTTCCTCTCCGTCCAGCTCCTGTGCCAAAACTGCCCCTATGCCCCTGGCCGATGCGTCGGTATGCATGATGAACGGCTGCTCAAAGTCCGGCGTCACCAGGACCGGGCCTGAGCAAAGCGCATCCTTCAGTCCAAGAAACGCCTTTTCTGTGGCGTCTGTACACTGGACGGTCTGCAGGAGCCGTACCTTGGTCAGATCTGTCGGGAGAGGCCATGGAGGCAAAGTTGGGGATAAACCGTCTGTAATAGGAGGCTAAGCCCAGGAACGACTTCACCTGAATCTTCGTGGTGGGTGGGGGACAGTTCCAGATCGCTTCCACCTTCCGCTCCTGGGGTTTCACGTTTCCCCGAACAATCCTGTATCCCAGGTATTCCACGTCCTGAAACCCCAGCTTACACTTCACCGGATTGGCCGTCAACACTGCTCCTCTCAGTGCATTCAGCACGGCCTGCAGCCTGACCAGGTGGGACTCCCAACACTCGCTGTGGATTATAATGTCATCAAGGTAAGCCGCCGCATACTCACGGTGGGGACGCAGTACCTTATCCATCAGTCTCTGGAAGGTGGCCGGCGCCCCATGAAGTCCAAACGGGAGGACCTGGTACTGGTACAGCCCAGCCGGGGTGGAGAAAGCCGTCTTCTCCCTGGACTCTGGGAACCTGCCAATATCCCTTCGTCAAGTCCAGGGTGTTGACAAACTGAGCCTTCCCCAACTGGTCTATTAGTTTGTCTACACGTGGCATGGGATACGCGTCAAACTTACTGATCTCGTTAAGACACCTAAAGTCGTTGCAGAAACGTTATGTCCCGTCTGGTTTTGGGACCAGTACGATGGGGCTAGACCACTCACTGTGTGACTCCTCAACGATGTCCATTCGGATCATGCTGTCCAGCTCGCTTTGGGCGGTCGCCCGTCGGGACTCCGGGATGCGGTACGCCCTCCACCATACTGTCTCCCTGGGCCGCGTGTGTATGTGGTGTTGGATCCAGTCGGACCTCCCGGGCAGCGTAGAGAAAACCGCGGTGTTCCTCTGTACCAGTTCTCAAAGGTCCTGCTTTTGATCCGGTCCAAGGCCACCTCCACTGGGGACGTCCAGAGGAGCTCGAACGGGGAGAAACCTGCGGAGGCTTGAGGGACTTCCCATGCGGAGAACATTAGGTGAGGTAACAGTTGGTCCCAATTCTTCCCGTCTTTGTCTATCACTTTACGTAACATATGTTTCAGGGTTTTGTTGAACCTCTCTACAAGTCCATCCGTCTGGGGGTGATATACGGAGGTCCGCAGCTGCTTTATTCTCATCAGCCTGCAGACATCCTTCATTACTTTTGACATGAACACGGACCCCTGGTCGGTCAACATTTCCCGGGGTATTCCCACCCGACTAAAGGGATGAAACAACTCACGTGCAATCCCTTTGGATGTAGCGGTGCGCAGTGGAACAGCCTCGGAGTACCGGGTAGCGTAGTCCAGGATTACCAGAATGTATTGATGGCCTCTTGCCATCTTCACCAGGGGTCCGACCAAGTCCATTCCTATCCTCTCGAAGGCACCCCTATTATGGGTAACGGGACTAAGGGACTTCGATAGTGGACATTCGGCGCAATGACTTGGCACTCCGGACAGGATCGGCTGTACTCCTCCACGGACCTTTTTACCCCTGGCCAATGGAAACGGGCGGCAAGCCGTTCCCTGGTCTTCTCCATGCCAAGATGACCCCCAGCAGGTGTGTGTGGACCAGTTGCAGGACAGTGGCGACGAACCGTTGGGGAATTAACAACAGGGATTTCTCAGAGTCACTGTCCTTTACCACTTGATACAATAAATGGCTGTTAATTGCAAAATGGGGATAACTCCAGCCACTCACCCCAGGTAGTAGAGCTCCGTCCACCGCTATCACCTGTCCCTTGGCGCTCTGGAGGTTGGGGTCCTCGAATTGCATCGTGCCAAACTGGCCAGCCAGCGGTCCCGCTTCCTGGAGGGCCCCCAGTTCATCTTCTTCGGCGAAGGGTAGCGTCACTCCAGGTAGGTCCAGGGGTTCCTCTTGGGTCTTTGGACGGGCCTCGGCCTCGCCGTCTGGTTCTGACTCTGGTCCTGTGGAGTCTGCCTCCCGCCTATCTCTTGCTGCGCATGCCAAGCGTTGTCGTCTCTCTTTCCTTCTGGCCGCTCCGGCCCGGTCGGCCAGGCCTCTCTTTCAGAGGGCCGGGAACAGGGGGCAGTCGCAGCCCAGTAGCATTGGTACCGGGAGATGAGGTACGGCACCCGCCTGTACATCGCACTCCCCCTGGGTTGTGCGTAAATCCACGGTCACGGTGGGATACTCTTTGTTATCTCCGTGTACGCATGCCATGGACAACCTTTTGGCCGAAGGGTTTCCAGTGGTCAGGAGGTATGGTTGTGCCAGAGTGACCGTGCTCCCGGAGTCCAACAAGGCCGTGGTGTCCACCCCGTCGATGCTTACAGGCACCATGGGAAGGGGGTTGTCGGTGTGGGCCCCACAGGACATCACATAGTTAGCCGGTCGCGGAATTCCAGGACCCGGTGTCGTGGTGGCCATCGACTCCTCCCGGCCGGGGCAGCTCCACGCGATATGTCCCGTCTCAACGCACTCGTAACACCTGCATCGGTCGAGATCGGCCATACGATAGAGTGTCATCGTCTTGCCACTTCCCTGTCCTCCAATCGCCCGATCTCCCCGGGTGGCTCTTCACGTCGCCGCGGTTCTGGCCCCTGTGTACGCTCCGCTCGGCCAGAGGTTCTCCCGGCTCGGGCCGCTTCAGCCTTCTCCGGCCGTATGACGCGGAGCAGGTCCTGCATCGACTGCTGCGTCTCCACGGCGGCCACGAGTTCCTCAAGGCTTCGGGGGTTAGTGAGGCTAACCGTTTTCTTGATGGTGTATGGTAGGGCTCAGAGGTACCGGTCCATGACCACTTTGTCCAAGATAGACACTGTCTGTAGGTCCATCAGCAGCCACCCCTTAGTTAACTGTACAAGGTCACTCATCTGGGCGCGGGGTGACTCAGAGGGGTCAAACACCCAGTCGTGAACCATCTGGGCCCGATGGGCAAGACTGTACCCATAGCGGTTGAGGATCTCCCTCTTCGCCCCCTCGTAATCCTCGGTCTGTTTGGGGCTCAAATCAGCGTAGGCCTTCTGTGCCTTCCCTGACAGGTAAGGGGCGAGGAGTCCAGCCCACTGCGCTTTCGGCCACCCTTCTCTGGACGCGGTCCTCTCGAAAGTGCACAGGTAGGTTTCCACATCGTCCTCGTCAAGGAGTTTCAGCAGGTACTGGTTTGGGTTTGACAGGGTCTTTCCCTTGTCAGCCATGTTCCTAAGTTCCTCTACCAGCCGGATGTTTTGGAGTCTCTGTTCTTACAGTGCAGCTTGCTGTGCCTGGACTAACTGGGCTACCAGTGCCACCATGGTCCCTCTGTGTCCAAACTACCTTGAAGTTGCCCGCATCCTCCACCACCTGTGGCAACCCGAGAGGTGTAGGGGGGGTTCGAACACAGTGGACATCAGGCATTTGGATGTTAGGTCTGCAGACGATTCCTTTTATTCACTACACAGAACTTAGAACTCAAATACTCAAACATTCAAATCGCTCCTCACTGTCCTCTTCCTTCAGCACAGTGGTTTCTTTCAGCCGGCTCTTTTCTTTCCACTTGTCTGCACCTGTGTGAAATAGGTTATCACCCAGTTGATTGCTAATCAGGCCTCATTGTGCACAGCTGAGACGACGCCCTGGTGTTGGCTGCGTCCGGTGCCTCCCAGTGGTGGAGCCAGCGCCTGGCAATGTACCGGCCTTCGACCACTATCCCCCTCTGCTGGCCCCTGGGGGCACCACAATACCTAACCCACGAAACAGTACATTTTGCACTTTGAGGCTCACTGTTCGGTAGGTTTTCGGTACAGCTCAAAAATGTTTTGTGAATAGTTAATGAAGTTTTTAATTAATTTGACAAAAGATACTAAACGAATCCAGGAAGAATATACAGACAGATCACACAGAAGATTCCTGGTGTGCATTGCTCTCCAGGCCATAGTCGTGGTCCATTAATCGGGGTGGCGCCGAGCAGCGCCTGAAATCCCAATCAGTCCCACCTGAAAAGAAGTGACATAGGCAGTCCCTCCACGACGCCTACCATCAGTTCCAACTCTCCCGGTGACCCTGTGATGGAGACGGTGGCCAGTGTGATTAGCAGGGTTCCTCCCAGATGATGTCCGGGCAGAAGGGCAGGGCAGTTGGTTGGACCAGGGTGAGGGTGTTCCAAGTCTAAAGTCTCAGACGTCTGGCATCCCTGAAGCTAGAGAATGCTGTTGAGCGAGATTGGAGCGTGCATTTCACACCCATGTCTGGCTTCTGGACTTGGTTGGCATTGGCTAATCCTGGCGTGAACCATCTCCTGAGGAACGCTCTGCATCATTAAACATTAAAGCCTGTTCAGAATTGTTCACACCCTCTTAAGACTGACCCTCGCACATCTTTTTAAGGATTCATAGGAGGAATGTGCTTAACAGAGTTTGTCATTCTTGTAAACATATGTTTTAAATAAACAAATATAGTTAAATTAACAGTGCAGCATTAATGTCAGAAAAGAAGTCTCAGTGTTGCTACATTTATTTTGAAATCACATTGTGTTTTTTTTAAAAAGATTAATATTTAAAAATTATACCACCTTTTAAAAGTTGATGTCAGGTGACTATTACTTTTGTTCATGACTTGGAATATGATTGGTTAAATCTGAACCCCATCACAGCTTCCAATTTTGAACGGTGTGCACACTGCAATCAAGTCATTTCAGGTTTTTTAACAGAACATTTTTTTTTCACTTAAATATTGTTGGTTACGAGTGCTTACTGAAGTTGAAAAAGGTCTGACATAATTTGTCTTGATTTCAAACTATACATAAACAAAAGCTGTGTTTTAAGTTTCACTTGATATCCAGTGTAGGCTATTGCATGCTCATTTGGATGTATCCCCAAGCACAGAGGGGACTGTATAACGGAGGGTTCTGTGAACTTAGAAACCAAGTAAACTGTTTTGCAAACCAGCTTAAGAAGAAAACATTTGCTAATAAGGAAGCAACATCTAAACGTATAGGCCTATAGCAATCTTAAATTTGCCTTTTTTTGCAATTCATTCCTCTATTAGAGAATCCAAACGCAAGTGGCTAATGCAATAATACCACAATTCTACCACTGAACCATTTATCTAAGTATACTCTCTTCACAAACATTTATTGCATAATTTTCCCCGGGTTTTAATCACCTTACCCGTATCATCCGAGCTGCTTTTCTACATTATCATTATTGCAATGAAATACATTTCTGGTACAAAGTTGTCCAATATTATTTTATTCAACAATGTCAACTTCATTATATTAACACTGTGACATTTGGGTGGTTACAAATGTAAAATTGCAAAACATAAATATACAGGGAGTTAAATACATAGTCAGGTCCTGGCAAGCATTCCACATAATCCACGTCAGTTGGAGGGATATCAAAAGGAAAATACAGAAACGGTGATGGTGGTGTCTTTATTCACTTATGCCCCATTTGTTAAAAGATCAATCTTAGAATTATTCAACTGTCAAAAAAAATGAGAAACACAGCACCTGAAAATAAAACAGTGGATTAGTAAATACACATATTTAGAAGAAAGGTGTCCTGTTATGTAATACATTTACTTTATGTTGAAATATAAACTTACAAGTATCCCTTTCCACAGCCCAGTGGTCCAAAGAACATCTCTGTTGGCAGGCAAACCTGACGACAGACTCCACTCAAGGTGGGGCAAGAGAAGGGAAATGATGCAGCCTCATTCTCCATAACTACAAATAGACCCAAAAGGAGTACAGATTGTCATCAATAAATCAATAGAAACAAAAGATAACTGTAGGGCATATAATATGAATATGTAAATGGAATTTCAGAGATATTATTTTGCAATGGTATTTTCAAAACACAGAAAACAAATTGGATCCAGACTTACTATTAATCGATAGAAAAAGGAGCACCAAGACAAGCACACGTTGACACATTGTAGCTGTGGATGAAGATGATTCTGCTGCTCCAATGACGTTGATACAAAACTGAACTTTAGTTAGAGACAGTTTTGTATATTGGCCTTGAGGGAGGAGTGACTTTAATAGGAAACACTACGGCCACTGTGACAAAAGCTCAGGATGCCATTATTTGGAATGCCTGAATAGACATACTGTTCCTAATTACATTTACTAAATCTGCTTCACTTACAAAGGATATACTACTCATGATAGAGTAGAATCACGGGTTAAGAGCCAGAAAGTAAAAATTGTTTTCACCTGATCTCAAACTCATGCTATAGTCCTTATGTAAACCATTTCCAGTAAATGTTATCCTGTCTGTGAGAGGCAGCCCAGTTAACCTGACTATGGTATAGGGGAAATACACGTATCTTTGATGTACTGTATGTTTTTTACGTCTGAAATATTCAGCTTTTCTGTATTTGTAGAACCTCTGCTATCTGCCCTTTTAGGCCTACTTTTTAAATTGGAGTGAAAGACCTTCAATGTCAAGTTTGACTACATAGGTGAGATCTTCTTAAGTCCTTATAATTAGATTGCGTTCCTTATAAAATGAGTGGAAACTATTTTTTGTCATTGAATGAAATCACATCAACCACATTTAGAATGGGAATTTCCCCTACAAATTATGCATCTACTATGGCCCACTAAAAAAACGTTAGCTCTACCCATGCCATACTGTATTATTCATGAAAATATTATGCATTCTATGTAGAATAGGCAAATTGTCCGTTACTACTTTCAATCAGTTTTTTAAGACCTTAGCAATTTATTTGAGTGCTAGGTTTCAACAACTGAACAAAGTGTGAGGAAAAAATAGACAGCTAAAATAGATAGCTAAAATAGACTTGTAAACAATGCTAGCATTCAGGAGTCCTTGAATGTTTAATGATCAATATAGAATTACATGTACTGATCTCTGCTGAAAATAATATGTGTGCCCTGATTGGAATTAGCTTGATCTCATATATAATGTGGTTAATAAAAGGAGGAATTACAATAATAGCAACTGATATAAGGTTTCCCAATATTTTAGGACCATCTCTAGATCTAAATAAAGAGGTCATGGTCAAATATTGCTAAAATTAAAACATTAACAAGTACTATTAAATGAGGCAAACATGTACTCATGTATTATTGTTGAATTTATTATCAATTCAAACAAGCAGTATTCAGTATTCAGGAGAGAAATTGAGTAATGTCCTCTTTGGTACAACGCAAGTCTTTGTACCAAAACCCAGTTTTGACAAAAGAGCCTGTCTATGCGTGATCTACGTGATGGTCACTTCTGTTATACCACAGGGAAACAGCCAAATGAATAAGAGCAACTTGCAGATTGTTACTCTTGTCATAATAGTTTGGTATTGTCTACACATAGCCATAAACCTGTCAAGAGCCTTAGCTGTAAAATGTGTAAATTCTCTTACTTTACTTACTTACTTACTTTTGCCCATCTTTTATTTTTATTGGCCAGTCTGAGATTTGGCTTTTACTTTGCAACTCAGCCTAGAAGGCCAGCATCCCGGAGTCGCCTTTTCACTGTTGACGTTGAAACTGGTGTTTTGTGAAGTTGCCAGTTCAGAACCAAACTAGACGCTCTAATGTATTTGTCCTCTTGCTCAGTTGTGCACCAGGGCCTCCTACTCCTCTTTTTATTCTGGTTAGAGTTAGTTTGCGCTGTTCTGTGTAGGGAGTAGTACACAGCGTTGTATAAGATCTTCAGTTTCTTTGCAATTTCTCACATGGAATAGCCTTAATTTCTCAGAACACTAATAGACTGATGAGTTTCAGAATAAAGTTTTTTTTTTCTGGCTATTTTGAGCCTGTAATCAATCCCACAATTGCTGATGCTCCAGATACTCAGCTAGTCTTAAAAAGGCCAGTTTTATTGCTTCATTAATCAGCTTTCAGCTGTGCTAACATAATTGCATATGGGTTTTCTAATGATCAATTAGCCTTTTATATGATAAACTTGGACTAGCAAACACGATGTGCCACTGAAACACAGGACTGATTGTTGCTGATAATGGGCCTCTGCATGCCTATGTAGATATTCTATGGTCTACACTGTACCACTCCGGAAAAAAAATAAGAGACCACTGCACCTTTTTCTTTCCTTTCCAAAAAAGTTGAAAAGGAAAGTTTTGAGTGAGGAACAGAAGCGTTCAATTTGCAGTGGTCTCTTAATTTTAACCCATCTGTTCCTCACTCAAAACCTTCCATTTCGACTTTTTTGGGAAGGAAAGAAAAAGTTGCGGAGGTCTCTTAATTTTTTCCGCAGCTGTATTTCTGATCAATTTGTTGTTGGTTTAATGGACAAACAATATGACCAACATTTAAAACACTTGTTTTTATTAGTTATATCTGGGACATGAAGGTAGTAAATTATTTAGCCATGCACGATAGAAGGGATACACCAGAATATTTCAAAATGTAATTAATGGTTTCATCCAAGTTGTTTCATGGACTGAGTTGGAAATATCAGATTTCAATGTAAGAAAGAGAATGGAATATGAAACAACTATCCTGTCTTGACAAACTAGGATGATGCCTTTCACTGCTAAAGATGTTTTGAAATCTAAAAGAACGAGAGCGAATATAGGAAGAGTTTATGAAATGATTCCCTCAACATTTATGGTCAGGTTATGGAGTAGTTTTTTGAAGCCAAATGTTTGGCTAATAGATGCAAAGTAGCATGTTCCTACTGTCAGAAATATACATTGATGAACCAAAACATTATGACCACCTGCCTAATATGCTGTTGATCCTCCTTGTGCCACCAAACAGTACCGACCCGTCGAGGAATGGACTCCACTAGACCTCTGAAGGTGTGCTGTGGTATCTGATACCAAGACATTAGCAGCAGATCCTTCAAGTCCTGTAAGTTGCGAGGTGGAGCTGCCATGGATCAGACTTGTTGGTCCAGCACATCCCACAGATACTCAATCGGATTGAGATCCGGAGGAATTTGGAGGCCAGGGCAACACCTTGAACTCTTCATCATGTTCCTCAAACCATTCCCGAACAATGTGTGCATTGTGGCAGGGCGCATTATCAAGCTGAAAGAGGTCATCAGGGAATACCATTGCCATGAAGCGGTGTACCTGGTCTGTAACGATGTTTAGGTAGGTGACGTGTCAAATTGAATGCCCAGACCCAGGGGCATTTGGAGGCCAAGTCAACACCTTGAACTTGTTGTTGTGTTCCTCAAACAATTTCTGAACCATTTGCTTTGAGGCAGGGCACATTATACTGCCGAAAGAGGCCAATGCCATCAGGAAATACTGTTGTCATGAAAGGGTGCACATGGTCTACAACAATGCTCAGGTAGGTGGTACGTGTCAAAGAAACAGCCACATGAATGGCAGGACCCAAGGTATCCCAGCAGAGAATTGCCCAAAGCATCACACTGCCTCCGCCGGCTTGCCTTTTTCCCATAGTGCATCCTGGTGCCATGTGTTCTCCAGGTAAGCGATGTGCTGTAAAAGAAAACGTGATTCTTCAGACCAGGCCACCTTCTTCCATTGCTCCGTGGTCCAGTTCTGATGTTCGCGTGCCCATTGTAGGCGCTTTCGGCAATGGTACAGGGGTCAGCATGGACACCCTGACTGGTCTGCGGCTACGCAGCCCCATACACAACAAACTGCGATGCACTGTGTGTTCTGACACCTTTCTATCAGTACCAGCATTAACTTTTTCAGCAATTTGAGCTACAGTAGCTCGTCTGTTGGATTGGACCATGCGGGCCAGCCTTCGCTTCTCACATGCATCAATGAGCCTTGGCTGCCCATGACGTTCTCGCCGGTTCACCGCTTTTCCTTCCTTGGACCACTTTTGATAGGTACTGACCACTGCAGACCGGGAAAACCCCACAAGTGCTGCAGTTTTGGAGATGCTCTGACCCAGTCGTCTAGCCAACACAATTTGGCCCTTGTCAAAATCGCTCAGATCCTTACACTTGCCCATTTTTCCTGCTTCTGACACATCAACTTTGAGGACAGAATGTTTACTTGCTGCCTAAAAAATACCACCCACTGACAGGTGCCATGATAACAAGATTATCAGTTATCATTATACACATCACCTGTCAGTCGTCATAATGTTATGGCTGATCGGTGTATATACTGATTTGAAGACAGAAAATGCAGTGAAAGACCCAAAATGGTGTCTACAGTACAGTGGATGAACAGTACAGAAAAGTCCCTTTCTTGAGGAAATCCTGTGAAGTGCTTACTCAGGATGTGGCAAAATTATCTGGCACTAAAATACACACTTTGACCATGAGAGGTCTCATAATAATTGGCCTTATTATTGATAGGTTGTGTCACAGCTAACAAACCATCCTTACAATCTGTTTTGCTTGTTACCTTTCCTAAAAAAGATTGAAGACTTGTAAGATCAATCTGACAGACATTCCCAGACATTCTCAAATACGATTGCACTTTCTGCTTTAGTGATCACCATTGCAACTACAAGGAAAGTATTTTAATAATTTGCAATGCATTGCTGATATAGACACAATTCTCATACCTATGTAGCTTGTTTCCTTTCGTGGACATTGAGGAAAGCTAGGTTTTAGTTGAGGCCAATGTAAGATGACAGGTCAAGATGCCAAAGTTCAAGGCTGTTCAGCAGATCTCTGTAGAGGTGGGGGACAGTCAAAGGGGAAAGTGGTCGCAGCGCTAAAGAGATTGTGGATGATACATCACAGCCTGTTGTAATGTTCTTTGTCACAAGATGGGGTTATTAATTCTTCTGCTGAAGTGCCTAAGATGGAAAAAATTGTGTCAACATTTACAGATAGCCTATAACGTGCAACAGAGTTAGGCCCATTTTCCTTCATAGATCATAGTTTTAATTGCGGTGAAACATTTCACTTTTAATAAAAGTAATGAACAGATGACATATGGACAGTGTCATTATAAAAAGTGAATATACCTCAAACCTTTGAAGTGTATTCATTTGAAACTAAAGATCCAATTCTGTCTGACATGAACATTCTCAAGTGTCCACCGTACAATCTTGGATTTCGCAGACAAAGTGCACAGAGGATAAACATGTTTACCTGAAGCGGTAAACATATATTAAAAGTAATTATGCACTTGATACTGTAATCCCTTTGGAACCAATTAAAAGCCACACACTCATGAGGCCTTCAGGACACTGACCCAATGGAGCCCTCTGAGGCCAACGTCTGGAGGATAGGGTGAGCAAATTAGGACAAAGCTGTAATGACCTCCTGTCAGCGCTGATGTAACTCTGATGTAACTCTGATATAACTTGAGAGACAGAGAAGGGAGCTACAGTATGTGACCTATGTGACCTTTGTGTCCATGTAAACAGTTTAGATCAAAGATTAAGGGGTATAACAATACTCTCTGCCTTTATCTCTCTGTGACCTCTACATATTTTACTGGCTTGGCCCTTGTTGTACAGTTACCAACAAACAGGGATTGATAATGACATGTAAGCAAAAAATAATGATTAAAAGGATGATAATGCGCGTTCTTGTCATAATGTGTATTATTGATATGTTTTATTATGTTTTTATGATATGATTTTTATTATGTTTCATTCATTAACACTTTGAAACCAAGATTGTAACATAATGCATGCATTTTCATTATTTTCCTATCATGTGATCAACATACATAAGTTATCATAACATTGAGAAGGCCTACCTAAGTGCTTGCCAGCATATGTTAAAGTTAAACAGATGCAGTGCCAGATCATAGAAGATTATATGTACAGTTAGGTCCGGAAATAATTGGATACTGACACAGGTTTTGTTATTTGGATGTTTACCAAAGTATATTCAAATTACGGTTAAATAGTGAATATGGGCTTAAATTGCAGTCTCTCCGCTTTAATTTGAGGGTACTAACCTCCAAATTGGAGGAAGGGTTTAGGAATTATAGCTCTTTAAAATGTAGCCCCCTCTTTTTCAAAAATTGTCCAAAAGTAATTGGGCAATTAACTCAAAAGCTGTTTCATGGACAGGTGTGGGCTATTCCTTCGTTATTTCTTCATCAATTGAGCAGGTAAAAGGTCTGGAGTTGATTCCAGGTGTGGCATTCACATTTGGAAGCTGTTGCTGTGAACCAACAACATGTGGCCAAAGGAGCTCTCAATGCAAGTGAAACAGGCCGTCCTTAGGCTGCAAAAAAAAATCCATCAGAGAGATAGCAGGAACATTATGATACCAAATCAACAGCTTGGTACATTCTGAGAAAAAGAGAACGCACTGGTGAGCTCTGCAACTCAAAAAGGGCTGTACGTCCACGGAAGACAACAGTGGTTGCCTCAAGAATAGAAAGGCCAGATTAGACTTTGCCAAAAAAAACATCTAAGAAAGCCAGGGAAGTTCTGGAACAGCATTCTTTGGACAGATGAAACTAAGATCAACCTGTACCAGAATGATGGGAAGAAAAAACTGTGGAGAAGTCTTGGAATGGCTCATGATCCGAAGCATACCACATCATCTGTAAAACACGGTGGAGGCAGTGTAATGACATGGGCATGCAAGGCTTCCAATGGCACATGGTCACAAGTGTTTATTGATGATGTGACAGAAGACAGAAGCAGCCGAATGAATTCTGAAGTGTATAGGGATATATTGTCTGCTCAGATTCAGCCAAATTCCGTGAAGTTGATTGGACAGTGCTTCACTTTACAAATGGACAACGACCCAAAACATACTGCAAAAGCAACCCAGGAGTTTTTTAAGGCAAAGAAGTGGAATATTTTGCAATGGCCGAGTCAGTCACCTAATCTCAACCCAATCGAGCATGCATTTCACTTGCTGAAGACAAAACAAGGCAGAAAGACCCACGAACATACAACTGAAGACAGCTGCAGTAAATGCCTGGCAAAGCATCACAAAGGAGGAAACCCAGCGTTTGGTGATGTCCATGCATTCCAGACTTCATGCAGAAATTACCTGCAATGGATTCTTGACAAAGTATTAAAAATTAACATTTTATTTAAGATTGTGTTAATTTGTCCAATTACATGTGAGCCCCTGAAATATGGGGACTGTGTATAAAAATGGTTGCAATTCCGAAACGTTTCATACAATATTTTTCAGTAAGTCTGAAAGTCTGCAATTAATCTTGGTTGTTTCATTTCAAATCCATTGTGATGGCTTACAGAGCCAAAATTATGAACATTTTGTCAGTGTTCAAATATTTCCGGACCTAATACCCTTGTCTATAACTCCTTTGCTAAAAGGGAGTGTGAACAACAAAATGCAGTCCAATTAATTGAAAGCTTACAGTATTATCTTCAGACGGAAATTTGTTTAATTATCTATTGCCATGTCTTTGTGTTTTCACATTTCACATTTTTATTGATGACATATTGAAATGTTACCTTAAATAGTTTATAAACCTTTGTTTCCTAAAATATGGAATCAAATAGCTTGCTGAGCCATGTTATCAATATTTAGAGCTGTAATTTTGTATCAGAATGTCAGGATGAAGGACCACACTCCAAACATTATCAACCACTCCACCCTAATAATCACCTGTATAGACTTGGAAAGTGGAACTGCTCATATTTCGACATCTTGGTTGCATGGGCCACATGACCCATTCATTTTACCATAGATGTTTCAAAAAAGGACTGGTTATGGACGTTTTCAATGATCAATCAGTCCGCAAAGCTATCAAGTGAACAATCACCTTCAAAGCTCGGAAATCTCGATTGCAAAATGTTGATGTATTGAAAAAAGTCAAGGGTACAAGACTGTGTATCTTTCGGAGAGTGAGTGGGAAAATTAACTACTTATCCCATCAAACATTGTGTTCTGTAGTGCCCAATCACCAACTAAATACAAGTTACCAGACCTATCTCCTCATAGAGCGCGCACAAAGATCTGGCACGCAAACACTAACGTCGCGAAGCTACTAGCTAGCATAACTTTGTTTGATAAAGTGGTTAATTTGAGCCAGATCCGACTGGAACAGGATCCAGCACCTCTCAGATTTTCCTCAGATTGTTTTGGCACATACTTTTCACAGATCCGGTCTGCTGTGCATGACTTTTTCCATCACTGTGTTTGCTTTTCACTGTAAACATTCCACAAGAAGCAATCAGAGTTCAAAAAGTTGTCTATTCTTGCAGTTTCTTGTAGCCTCAGCACTGCCTGACAAGATTGTGAAAGTTTTAGCTTTTTGTTGTCCGCTATTTGCGCTATTGATGTGCTTTACTCACGATGATTTGCCAACCGAATCCATGTCTCTCGCATGTCCCAATATGTTCTGGGACCTCCTGATTTATAAATTAAGCACTGGTAACTAGGTATATATATACAGTTGTGCTCAAAAGTTTGCATACCCTTGGGGAATTGGTAATATATGTACCACTTGTAAAGAAAACATGAGCGAGCAGGCAAAACACATGACTTTTATTTCTTATGGGATTCACATTCAACTGTAGGTCATAACAGAATGGCACAATCATAAAACAAAACATGTCAACAAAGAAAAAAATGAAATGACCCCTGTTCAAAAGTCTGCATACCCTTAGTTCTTAATACTGTGTATTGCCCCCGAATTCATACAGGTGGTATAGCTGCCCATTCGTTTTGGCAAAATGCCTCCAGGTCATGCAAAGTCTTTGGTCGTCTTGCATGAGCCGCACGTTTGAGATCTCCCCAGAGTGGCTTGATGATATTAAGGTCAGGAGACTGTGATGGCCACTCCAGAACCTTCACCTTTTTCTGCTGTAACCACTGGAGGGTCAACTTGGCCTTGTGCTTAGGGTCATTGTCGTGCTGGATAGTCCAAGAGTGTCCCATGCACAGCTTTCGTGCAGAAGAATGCCAGTGTTTGCACAAGAATGCCAATGTCTGCCAGTATTTTCTGATAACTTGCTGCATTCATCTTGCCATCAATTTTCACAAGATTCCCTGTGCCTTTAGAGCTCACACACCCCCAAAACATCAGTGAGCCACCACCATGCTTCACAGTGGGGATGGTATTCTGTTCACTATAGGCCTTGTTGACCCCTCTCCAAACAGCGCTTATGGTTGTGACCATAAAGCTCTATTTTGGCCTCCTCACTCCAAATTACGGTGTGCCAGAAGCTGTGAGGCATGTCAAGGTGTTGTCGGGCATATTGTAACCTGGCTTTTTTGTGGCATTGGCGCAGTAAAGGCTTCTTTCTGGCAACTCGACCATGCAGCTCATTTTTGTTCAAGTATCGTCGTATTGTGCTCCTTGAAACAACCACACAGTCTTTTTCCAAAGCAGCATGCATTTCTCCTGAGGTTACCTGTGGGTTTTTCTTTGTATCCCGAACAACTCTACTGGCAGTTTTAGCTGAAGTCTCTCTTGGTCTACCTGACCTTGGCTTGGTATCAAGTGATTCCCGAATTTTCCACTTCTTAATAAGTGAGTGAACAGTACTGACTGGCATTTGCAAGGCTTTGGATTTCTTTTTATATCCTTTTCCATCTTTTTAAAGTTTCATTACCTTGTTACGCAGGCCTTTTGACAGTTCTTTTCTGCTCCCCATGGCTCAGCATCTAGCCTGCTCAGTGCATCCACGTGAGAGCTAACAAACTCATTGACTATTTATACACAGACACTGATTGCAATTTAAAAAGCCACAGGTGTGGGAAATTCACCTTTAATAATTGCCATTTTCACCTGTGTGTGTCACCTTGTGTGTCTGTAACAAGGCCAAACATTCAAGGGTATGTAAACTTTTCATCAGGGCCATTTGGGTGATTTCTGTTATCATTCTGATTTAAAAAGGAGCCAAACTATGTGATAATGAATGGCTTCATATTTTAACTATTGTGACAGCTACGCCATCTGCTGCTCATCCTCCCCCTGCAGGAGGCGGGCCTCAGCGCTCGATGTCACCGGCCTTCTAACACCACCGCCCATCATCATCCATCACACCTGTTGTCTTGTTTAGCGCACCTGATCATCATCCAGTCATTTCCCCTCCAGTATATATGTTCCCTCTGCTCCCTCTGTCTTTGTGTGTTATTGTCTCGCT
>JACXGI010006766.1:0-22018 GCA_016801175.1 Esox masquinongy
CAGTGTGAAAGGGAAGGGAGGGGGTGCTGGGGGAAGAGGGGTAGCCTGGTGTTTGCTGTCACCATGGTAGCCACGACTGAGCAGACAAAGGATATGGTGTGTATGTATGTGTGTGTGTAGTGTGTGTTTGTATATGTGACTGATGGCAGAAAGGTTTCACAAACAAATAATCACCTCCACACACACACAGACACACAGATACAGACACACACAGACACACACACACACACACACACACACACACACACACACACACACACACACAATTCTGAGCATAGCAACAGAACATGACTAGACCAACACAAAGACTAGACCAACACACTAACTAAATCGACACAACACAGACTAGCCCAACACACAGACCAGACCAACTCAACACAGACCAGACCAACTCAACACAGACCAGACCAGACCAACACAACACAGACTAGACCAACACAACACAGACTAGACCAACACAACACAGACTGGACCAACACACTGATTAGACCAACACACTGACCAGACCAGAACAACACTGACTAGACCAAAACAAAACAACACTGACTAGACCAACACACTGACTAGACCAACACACTAACTACACTAACACAACACAGACTAGACCAACACAACACTGACTTGACCAACACACAGACCAGATCAACACAACACAGACTAGACCAAAACAACACTGACTAGACCAACACAACACAGACTAGACCAAAACAACACTGACTTGACCAACACAACACTGACTTGACCAACTCAACACAGACTAGACCAACACAACACTGACTTGACCAACTCAACACAGACTAGACCAACACAACACAGACTGGACCAACACACTGACTAGACCAACAGTCAGTGTGTGACCAGACCAACTTCCAGGACTGAAATCTTCAAAGCTTTCAGACACACATCTGTTTCTAGTAGGAAAGTAGCAAGGTCTTTGATGAAAATCTCTCCAATTTGATTTGCAATCTCTCCAATTTTTTTCTACAATCAATGTCTTTCAGACTGTTATATTGATGGCCTTGTTTATTATGTTAAATATAGATCCTTTCCTTGGGATTGATCTCTGTCATCTATAAAGCAACTTCTAAAAGAGCAAAAGGTTTTATACATATTACAGAGAATTAGAAACACTTTGATCACGTTATTGCTTTTCTGGTCCACTTCACCTAAAAAACAGCAAATGGACTTCTACCATACCTGAGGTAGGTATACTTTATTGTGAAATAAAACAGTTCCTGTTCTTGCTTACCAATGGCACTAGCTTTATGGATAGTTTTATGTGACACCTGTGTTAGATAAGTCAGAGGCAGACAATATAAACTCGAAGATGAATTGGCTTCTGAGGAGTGTTTGTGATGTATGAGTAGGGTTGCAAAATTCTGGTAACTTTCCCAAAATTTCCAAAATGTCCTGCATACCCATTTCCAGGAAAACTGAGAAAGATACTGGAATTCTGCAACACTGTGAGTGTGTTGAGGGAGCAGAGCTGGATTAAAATGATCAGACGTTTAGAGCTAGATAAATAAAAACACCATTGGGAAATAACTAATGTTGTGATTCTTCACCAATCAGAAGGCAGCAGAGTAGCCACCTCAGCCATGTTGTGAAGTTTCACTGAAACAGAGCTGGGCAATGGGCATGACCATACCCGTAAAACCCAAGCCTGCCTGATGAAAGGGAGGACCACTTACACAGAGACCACACCTACCACACAGGAACGAAATTCAGTTGATTCTGTTTCCCAAGGCAGTACTACAGGTTAAAACCCAGCACATATTTACACTTGTTTGATAAGTCCCAAGAGCAATGCACTCTTCATCAAAGTTCAAGTGAATGGCTACAGACCTTTAGCACTCACTTTGGACGTCATTACCATGTTTGGAGTCCAATCCCATCTGGAAACTATCACTGATGCCTCTCTTGACTCACTGCAATTCAACTACAGCTTTAATACAGAACCCAGGTCAATGGTCTACACCATCAACATGACCTCAATACATCCTTCAACACATTTGCACTGCAAAGATGTATGCAAGTGTACTGTTTGTAGACATTAACTCTGTGTTCAAAAACTCTGCCAGAAGAAGGTGCCGGCTTCTGTCAGTAAATCACTGACTTCCTGAAAATAGCTTTTGGCTGCAGCTGCCTACCTAGGAACAAGTCCTTCCTGAGATTTGAGCGCTCAAAGCGGTCATCAAGGCAAAGGATGGCAAAGATGGCACAGATTTTGTGACTTCTATCCCTGTATGTTGTTGACCACCAACAGCACCATTACACCAAGCACAATATTTGGTCTGTGTTAATGTAGTTAATAAACAGTGATTCTGATCAGAAAACTAGGTGACTCAGGCTAACATCACAAGATACACAGCAGAGAGTCAGTCACTGAGGTTCAATCTTCATTGCAATTTTTACATAGTCATGTCTCGTCCAAGTGACCTTCAGTTTGTCGAGGGAGAGGTTTGTGAACGCACACACGTAAAAGAACATGGAATACACCAGAGGTCCCACAGAAACAGCACTCTGTGCCGTTCTTACAATCCCCAGACTTCTTCTAATGAGTGCAACAACAGCTTGCTACAAAATGTGATGGAAGGGAACCATCTGTCCCTCAATCTAAGGGCATCCAACAAACAACTCTAAGGTACCTGATGACAAGGACCGATGTAGGGACATGGATTACAGCTGTTCTGACTCAACTACTCAATCTGACGCTTACAGCAGTATGTTGCGTAGAAAGCCGTCATTTGAAATGTCATGACAAAGCATGTGTGTGTGTGTTTTTGCTTGTGTGTGCATGTGCCAGTGTGTGTGACCAAGACTAAATGTGGTGTGGGTGTGGATTTTGACAGTCATTTTGACATTAAAGTGCAGCAGAGGAAAAAAAACAGAAAAGAAACCATAAATATTGCTAGCACATACTACAGCTCTATCTTCTTGACTTGTCCGCGAGAATGGAAAATGGGGGGAAAATGAATTTAGTGGAAGCTACAGCAATAGGTCTGACGACTCAAAATCTGATTCTGTGGAAGAGGCAAATATATCAAGCTGAAAGGACTCCTGTGGCCTGGCATTGCCAGAAAAAGACCTTGCCTTTTCACTGAAATGAGAAACAGAAAGGTTTCAATCTTGGCCAGGATTCTGATACACAGGTCTTCTAGAAAATAGAATGGCTAGGCCTATACCCATACATTTGGCATTTTATGAATGGTTAATCCTTGACAGACAAAAGGCAGGATGAGGAATTGACACATTCTCTCACTACACATTTTTCCACTGAACCAAAAGTGACTGACAAGTGGACGCCATCTTTAAAGGCCAAAATCACAGTATTATCCTATCAGCCTTCATCTTAGCCCATCCTCTCCAGTTAACCATCAATAGCTTTCTATTCCGCTCAACTCTCTGGGATTACAATATGAGTGCTGTTTGCAGGTGTACTAAGTCATTTCCAGCCTCAACCGATTCTCCTCGTGACACAGTACCTTGGTTCTCACGCTCATCTATTGTTCTACCTCCCTGTACACTACCCACGCTCACCATCTCAAAATAGTCATATTTTCTTTGCAGTATACATTCCAGTTCTCTTTCCAGCTTTAAGGTGCCAAAGAAAATTCAGTCCCACATTGAAAGCTGTTCCTGTGACAGGTGGCTATTCATCTTAAAACTTCGGAAGGTGGATTTAAACAGACGGTTTCCCACCGTTTAAAGGGATACTTTTGATTTTGGCAGTGAAGCCCTTCACACGGAGTAAGATGAGGTTGACACCATTTTCATGTAACTGAATTCAGCATGAAGAGGGGGTTTCGTAAGTCAAAACTAACAAGCGTAAGTGTCCAGTATCTATTAGAATGCAAGCAGACACCATACAATTCCAATATTTTATATTTTTATATATTTGTTTAGTCAGGGAAAAGTGAGAATGAGTTCTCATTTGCAAATTTGCCCTATAAACAAACCACATTTTTCCAACAAAAAAAAGAATAAACAAAAACATTATAACAACCAAGCACATAATTTGATTTGAACTAGTCTGCCCAACAACAAGCTAAGCCTGTTAGCCAGGGTTGTTGCCAGAACATTTGAAACAATTTAGAATGTAGGTTTCTAAAATGTATATCCATTAACCCAAACATTTTGTTAGTTTTGAAGTTAGACTGAGTTTATCAAGGTGATTCCTTGTTCATTATGGAACAGGGAGTAGAGCAGTAATAATTGTCTGCCAAGGAGCCCACAAAAGCCTAAAGGCACCACTGGGTGAATGATTGAAGGAGTGAAACTGAGAAAGGAGTGAAGCTGGGGATCCACTTTCAGTTGAGCAATGCATTTGCCTTGCAGCAGTGCTGTATGCTTGCATGACATTGTGTGTGCAGATGGCTTGACGGAAATGTTAGCAAAAGGTCCATGTTTGCTTTTGCTCTGCACATAACAAGATGATTCATGCATAAAACTGGTACAAAGGACATGACGTATTAGATCATAGCTAACCTGATCCATGCATAAAACTGGTACAAAGGACATGACGTATTAGCTCATAGCTAACCTGATCCATGCATAAAACTGGTACAAAGGACATGACGTATTAGCTCATAGCTAGCCTGATCCATGCATAAAACTGGTACAAAGGACATGACGTATTAGCTCATAGCTAGCCTGATCCATGCATAAAACTGGTACAAAGGACATGACGTATTAGCTCATAGCTAACCTGACAGGCATTGTAGAGGAGCTGGTGCTCAAACTTCTTAATGCCTAGAATAGACTGGAACATCTCGTAGAGCTGGTCCTTGCTGAGGATGAGCTCGGAGGCCGCGCTGGCCGTCATTCTCTGCTGGTGCTTCCTGGGGTCCTCCTCCCCGCGGTAGATGGTGTCGAACTTGGCCATCCAGGAGCTGAGCACCGTCTCCTTACTCAGGCCGTCGATCTCGGGCAGGCTACGGACACGCTTCTCGATGTGCTTTTTGAAGACCTCCCGCGAGTCACTGGCCGAGCAGCCTCCGCTCTGGACCATCCGGGACACGCGGTCACTCTTCAGGAATATCTGTGATCGGGACGGAGAGCAGAGAGAGGGGGTGGGCGTGGGGGTTTAGCATTAAAGAGAAGGAGGAACATTCAGGCGGAGCACACAGCGCGGTCGGGGTCGAGTCCATTTAAAGTCAGTCTCTGAACGGAGATTTTTCATTATGTTCCCAGAGACGTCCTCCCTGCAGCTGGGTACAACAGTCCCGGCTCCAGCCTGACATGTCGACGCTCCTGGAGGGAAGTTAAAGGCACAGCTGCAGAAGAGGGCGTCTGGAGTACTGCTTCACTAGTTGAGAATTTGCTGCAGCCCTGTCTGTCTGTTTTTCTGTTACGATGAAGGTGAAGGGGGAAAGAAATAATTACATTTTCAATTCAATCTGACATTGTCGCGCTTCAATCCCAAGCTGCACATTTCTCTTTTTCCACTACCCACAAAGCAATCTTCCATTGCCCGGTGTGAGTTTGTTAGTTGAAGAGAAAGAGGGAGACAGACAGGCAGACAGACAGGCGGGGAGACAGGTAGAGAGACAGGCAGGCAGCCAGGCAGACAGACAGGCAGAGAGACAGGCAGCCAGGCAGGCAGACAGACAGAGACCCATATGGCTTTCTGACTAAATCTTGTCCCATCTCTATCATGTAGCCTCCTTATAGCTCAAAGTGACGGGCTGTCTGTTTCCCATCAGTGTCTTACGAATGGTAAAGAGAGACGGCCATCAGTTCCAACCTGGATGGACAGATACACAGACACAGTTTTCTAGTGCCAGCTTTGGGCATTTGTGACATGGATGTCTTGAAGATAGAGCTGCTGGTAAACAAAATAAATGAAATGTTTTCTGCAGCAAGACATTTTCATGTACAATAGCTTTACCTGTCAACTAAGAATACTCCAGGTGTCTGTCCTCCCCTCTCCAGAGCAGGTAGGGAGGTGCTGAGAGTGTAAGCCTCCGGAACAGTCAATAAGAGCATTAAGCTTTAATTGAATTGGAAAACCGGCTTTAGCTGGGTGTTGAATAATGAAGCATTTCAATTTACTAATTTGATCATTTTTAAGAGCCATATTGATTAGTTCTGCAGTCAGAGAAAATCTTTTTCCCTCACTCACTTTTCTCGTCTCTTTTTACCTATATTTTGTATAGGTTAAGGTGCAGTGTTCTGGATACGGATTCAGGTTAGTAACTCACACAGCCTGTCTGGACGCTGAATATTTCAGAGGCTTACTTTCAGTGAAATTCATTTGAATCTAGTGCAGGAGTAGAAAATGAACAAAACTACCGGAGAGAGAAGCAGCATGTCTGTGTTCCACATCATTTACCAGACCAAAGGTGAATCATCTCAAACATCCAGACAATTTGGTTAATCCACGGAGTAGTACTGTATTTAAAATTGCAGAAGAATCATCAGTGAAAATAAACAACAGACAACACAAACACTAACATTTCAGATCCACAGACATGAATGCACACACACATACACACACATAGCAAGGGCCTCACATCATAGTAGCTCTGGACTGCATTGATGAACGCCTCGTCTGCCACTATCTGGGTGTCACCAGTTAGGAAGGCCTGGAAACGCTCCTTCACTGTCTGAAGCTGCTGCTTACTGATCTAAGAGAGAGACAGACAGACAGTTAATATAGAGGAAAGCACAATAGAGACATAGGAATTACAGAAACATTAAGTTAGCACTCAGTTTCCTGAGTATTTCATACTAATATTGTCACTATTTATAAAATTAATGAACTTGCATAATACAGTACATTTTTGCTTTTCTCAGTGTTAAACTGAAACACTGCCTGTTTAAACCCAGTTTTTTCCTTTAACATCTTCAGCCCACAAGTAATTAAACTGCCCATGCGGAGCCCCGACCCCAGCACTGATAACTCAGTCTTTTCATTAGCAGTGACTAATTTCACGCTCCTATCTCGAGCCCTTTTTAACATACACATCTTCATTTGCAAACTTCACAGAGCATTTAATGCAACAAAAAAACAGCCTCTTTAATTCTGGATTACAGTCCTTACCAATGTTTCTAAAAACTGCTGTGTGTCTCCAGTGTCAGTAACATGGTGGAGGTTTAAATGAATCATCACTGTGTGGCAGAAAGCCAGAGTAGATGCTCTGTTTTAGCCTCTTCCCACGACAACAGGACTGATAGATGGGCTTTAAACAAATAATGGGTATTAAATATGTTCAATGATAGACAGGAAATTAGTTGGGGCTGATGTTGCCACAGTAATTCAGTGTGCGTCACTTGGGCAAATGTGTACTGAATTTCCCTGTCCATACTAAACACACAGGCTGGTAGGGGAAGCAGAGATACAGTTGTGCTCAAAAGTTTGCATACCCTTGGAGAATTGGTAATATATGTACCATTTGTAAAGAAAACATAAGTGAGCAGGCAAAACACGTCTTTTATTTCTTATGGGATTCACATTCAACTGCAGGTCATAACAGAATGGCATAATCATAAAACAAAACATGGCAACAAAGAAAAAAATGAACTGACCCCTGTTCAAAAGTCTGAATACCCTTAGTTCTTAATACTGTGTATTGCCCCCTTTAGCATCAATGACAGCATGCAGTCTTTTGTAAAAGTTGTCTATGAGGCCCCAAATTCTTGCAGGTGGTATAGCTGCCCATTCATCTTGTCAAAATGCCTCCAGGTCATGCAAAGTCTTAGTTCGTCTTGCATGAACCGCACGTTTGAGATCTCCCCAGAGTGGCTCGATGATATTAAGGTCAGGAGACTGTGATGGCCACTCCAGAACCTTCACCTTTTTCTGCTGTAACCACTGGAGTGTCAACTTGGCCTTGTGCTTAGGGTCATTTTCATGCTGTAAAGTCCAAGACCGTCCCATGCGCAGCATTCGTGCAGAAGAATGCAAATTGACAGCCATTATTTTCTGATAATATGCTGCATTCATCTTGCCATCAATTTTCACAAGATTCCCCATGCTTACAGAGCTCACACACCCCCAAAACATCAGTGAGCCACCACCATGCTTCACAGTGGGGATGGTATTCTGTTCACTATAGGCCTTGTTGACCCCTCTCCAAACATAGCGCTTATGGTTGTGACCATAAAGCTCTATTTTGGTTTTGTCGCTCCAAATTACAATGTGCCAGAAGCTGTGAGGAGTGTCAAGGTGTTGTCGGGCATATTGTAACCAGGCTTTTTTGTGTCATTGGCGCAGTAAAGGCTTCTTTCTGGCAACTCGACCATGCAGCTCATTTTTGTTCAAGTATCGTCGTATTGTGCTCCTTGAAACAACCACACCATCTTTTTCCAGAGCAGCCTGTATTTCTCCTGAGGTTCCCTGAGGGTTTTTTTTTTGTATCCCGAACAATTCTTCTGGCAGTTTTGGCTGAAATATTTCTTGGTCTACCTGACCTTGGCTTGGTATCAAGAGATACCTCAATCTTCCGCTTCTTAATAAGTGATTGAACAGTACTGACTGGCATTTGCAAGGCTTTGGATATCTTTTTATATCCTTTTCCATCTTTATAAAGTTCCATTACCTTGTTACGCAGGTCTTTTGACAGTTCTTTCCTGCTCCCCATGGCTCAGTATCTAGCCTGCTCAGTGCATCCACGTGAGATCTAACAAACCCATTGACTATTTATACACAGACACTAATTGCAATTTAAAAAGCCACAGGTGTGGGAAATTCACCTTTAATTGTCATTTTCACCTGTGTGTGTCACCTTGTATGTCTGTAACAAGGCCAAACATTCAAGGGTATGTAAACTTTTGATCAGGGCCATTTAGGTGATTTCTGTTATCATTATGATTTAAAAAGGTGCCAAACAACTGTGTGATAATAAATGGCTTCATATGATCACTATCCTTAAATAAAATACAGTTTTTAATAGACAGATCAGTCATATTTTGAAAATCAATGCCAGAATGGAAGGGAGCAGCAGGTGTATCTAGGACAAAAGGAAGTGATGTGCCGGAGACAGAGTGATGCAAGACAGTACAGGTTAAAGAAAGGTCATAACTCAGAATTTAGGTCAGCTGTAGATGATCACTGTGACCATAAATTAACTTGTACTTGTGTTGCACTGGTCCATCAATCAATAAATCACATATCAAACTCATAATTTAATATGTAGTGGTATTGGTATTCCTTTATGATGCCCTTGTTTTATGTATGTCCTCTTATTTTAATTTAAAGAAAATATAAATATATAAAAAGTATCAGTCCCTGTCTATTTCCAATTGCAACAGTCACAGAATCACACACAACATGTCTAGAGGACAGTAGCCAACCATTCCATCATCCTTTAGTGCAGGGATTAAATTGTATATTTAGAGGTCCCAGATTACAATGTGAATGCGGATCCTGTAAATCTTTGGAAGGAACGAGGTGCCGGATCGAAGGAGATATAACAGGAGCGCGGTGCCGAAATAACTGAAAAGCCTCACGCGCGTGTTGATAAATACGTAGAAAATATAAATATAATGAATACATCCATAACTGTCAGTCTGTGCCCATATTATTAACTTATGGGATTTACACCGACAACTAAACTCATCTTTTATTCATTCAATTAATTCAAGCATTGCACCCAATCCATAGGCCTAGTTCTACACCATAACATCAACATTATCGAATCATAGTCATCAACATTTTAACAAATGTTTACAAAGATATAAAAAAGGAAGTACAACATAGTCATTGCATAAGTATTGAATTATTTGTTTAGGCATGCCTAAATTAATTCAGGATTGAAATTTGGCCTAACAAATCACATATGTTACATAGACTTAATTTGTGTGAAATAGAAGGGATTTACATGTTTTAATGACTAACCCTTTCCTTGACTCCTATAAATAATTAAATAATTCCAATCATAGATTCAACTATAAAGACCAGAGATCTTTTTTGTTAGTGTCATATAGAAGGGCAGTTATTGGTATGGTACAGTAAAATAAATCAGACATTTGGTATCTTTCAAAACATGGTTAATTAAATAACTATAATATCAATTATGTATTAAATCATCTAGACACATTACATACTGTAGACTTAACCACGAAGACGTACATATGTAATCACTTGGTGATTAATTTACCTAATCAAACTATTTCAATGCTTTTCATTGAAATGAATACCATGTTATTCTTCCAATTTCACATAGAAAATGTTTGGTCAAAAAATACAATTCAATTCATTTGGAAAGTCCAAGGGATGAATACATACACAACCCACTTTATCAATGCTCCCTTCATCTAGTCTCTCACCTTTATGCCCTACACAAGACAAACAAACAGACCAATAAAAGCCTCCATCCACTATGTCTGACAGCAAAAGAACACCAGAATCACAACCTCCAGACCACCCATGGACCTCCTGACCGGTTCCTCCACACCGCTGCCCCAAGTTACTGTTACCTTGGTAACCCTGTCACAGACTTATTCAGGAAGCACTGTAGAAATTAGGGTCAATCGAGTCCAACATAACCTTTACATTACCTAGCTCTATGCCAAGGGCTATGCCGATATTACCAGTGGTCGGGGTATTGATGATAGCACTGATTAAAGCTAGCGAAGTGGCAAACATCCATCTGCTCTTGCAAAATAGCCATCCTCATTCAACCACCATCCCATGTAGAGAATCAACCAATTTTTCTAAATCTAATCAGCTGTAGAGCCTAGCCATGCCCAATCTCATTCATCCAGGAAAGACAAAGGTTATTTTTGGGTGAGAGAAATATGGTTGCAGACCAGCTAGGTCAGAGGGGTTAATAGATATTGAACATGGGCCTAACCTTTCACCTCCAGATGCCTGGCCCAATCAGCCCCATGTGAATGATCAGACAGCAGAGAAGACACCAAGGGGCGTCCTGCAACATAGATTCTTTGTCTAATCGAATGTGACAAATACTGTAAAAAAGAAATGAAAGAAATGTTTAGCACAGGCTCCTAAAACTAGGGTCAACTCTATGTTGAGCATTTGGCCAAACTCCTAACCAGATACAACGCCAAACCGCGACCCCGGTGGCCGTTTCAAAGGCTGGTGGGGTCAGCTCAATGGTTACGCTTCCAGCTCTCCAGCACATCCTGAGCAGTGTTTGGGAATGTTACTTTGAAAAGAAACTAATTACAGTTACTAGTTACAGTTCCCATAAAGTAACAAGTTATGTTACTTAGTTACTTGCTGTAGAAAGTAAGGCGTTAAGTTACTTAGCCATTACTTTAAGATTAGTCCTTTGATTCTACATTCACGTGTTGGTCACTTATGCCAAGAAGGCACACTTTTAATGGGACATCGTATAATTACGTAGTCAGGTATTGCATAGTCAGTGTCACTCACCAGCATATAATATTATCAATGTTCAATCATTATACAGCAAGAGTGAACAATTATCCAATTATCTCAAGTAATCATATACCATAATGACAACGAATATTTGCATTTAGTTCTTTAATTAAAAATCTCTTAAATCAATCAATTATTTTGTATTGCAAGAGCCTTCACATTGTCAGGCCAGGCTTTTTTAACAGCCTATGTACAGACTTCAATACTAGACAGATTCATTGCAGAACAAAAATAACACCTGTAGCCTTGTACACTGATAAACACACCTTCTCAAAAAGAAAACTGCAATTTGAAATGACTTTATTCTGAGGTGAATAATTACTAAATCTCGTTTAGAAACAGAACATGTATTTAGATGTTAAATTACTATAAACTATCATGCCCTTTATCTGGGAAAGCTGGTGCGGCCATCTTTGTGTCCTTTGTTGCTAATTGCTACTAGAGAAAAGAAACGCAACGTAAAGCTATCTAGCTTGCACTGAGAGAAATTGAGTAACGCGTTAGTTGAAAAAATAACTTGAAGGGATTCATTAAATAACTAACGCGTTAGTTGTAAATATTGATAGCAGGAACCACGTTAGAAAGAAATCAAAGCCAGGGCTGACAGCCGGGCCATCGCCATCCTTATACACACTCAGTGCAAAAATCAAGCCAGCTAGCTAGGCTCAAGCGTCAGAAAACAAGATAAGGCTCGCTGTTGGCTCCGAGTTAGTGATGAGGCATCATACAATTGTCCCACCCATTACAAGACAATTTGTGATTGGTTGACTCTACTGTCATTCCAAATTGTTACTCTAATTGAAGTGAATTTCAATGATGTTGGCTTGTGCCTCCTTTTCAAAGCCTGAGGGCCTAGCCAATGATCACTGAGCACAGCTAGATAATTTCTACCAAGATACTACCAAAGAAAAATTCTGATTGGATATTTTTTTCTCTTGGATATTAAGCCTTATTTTTCCAACACAAACTGAAGAAATTCAATAGGAAGATCATTACTATTAAGATAAAAAAGATTAAATCAGTGCAAACAAAATTACAAATTATATTATATAAAAATATATACAGATTTGTATCTATCCTTAATCCCTCGCTGACCTGCCCTGACGAATCCCCAATGATAAATTGACAGTTTCCAGTTTGATTAATGCACGCATTACGGCGCACAAGTAGGAAAAATCAAACGCATGCAACACCCCAAATGCGATGCATCCACAAAGGGTGCGCCTAGTGCTATATGTCTTTGCACCATAACGCACTTGTTCACTGGAAATGACTGAACTTCTGTCGTTGCACATATGCATGGCACATTTGATGTGGCGAAGTCGTGACTACTGTAAGGCGTTTCCCCCAACACTGATCCTGAGTGGACTATATCTTCCCATTTTATATAAATGTACATTATTTTCACCAACTGCACAGTTCAGAAGTCGAGATGGGTACATGACCAATAAACCGTTGAAATTTAAAATATTAATCCTGGTACTATATCCTCAGCTGATCCTGTTAAGGCAGCTGTACGCAGTCCTTTCTCTTCATTCTCTCTATGGTCCGGCCTGTGATTTAAACTGTCAGTAACACCAGTAATCCCCTCTAGCTCTGCTTTCAACACACCAAGGAGCAGAGTGACATCAGCCTATCCTCTGGAGGCTCAGCACATTCCACGTGTGTACCCTGATGATCTATAAAGTGATAATCTATACCCTGACAATCTATACCCCGCTAAAGCACCATGTCAACACGTGAAACCTTGTAATAAACAACAAGCCCAACATATTAGCTCCATATCAGACTCGTTGACGGAACGAGCAGATACACAATATACACGTATGTAACATGACTGCCACTAATCAAAGAGTCTGTAGCCAAGCCTCATAATCATCCACCGAAAGGAACCATGAGAAATACAGCCATGGTTCGGGGAAGAGGGACCGGAGATGGGGCGGGGCAGATGCATTTTAGTAGATGACATACTAACAGTTGCTATAGTAAGTCCATACTAGGGCAGCCACAGTCACAGTGTAAACAACAACTATGGATGAAAATAACATAGCAGAACAAAAATGTAGGTAAGACTAAAAAAGGTTATAAAAAATTGGGAGGGTGGGACTTTAGAACAAACAGCTGACTGAAAAGGGGATGGCTCAGCAGCATTGGTGAGGGTGAGCCTGTGACACGGAGTTTATAATGTGTTGAAACCCTGTTGCTCCATTGCAGTGGCCAATGACTAAGGAAATGAATGGATCTCTGTGGCCCGAAACAAGCAAGTGTTGTAACAATCGTTTGGTTGCTAGGTAACATCCCCCTCCCTGCTGCCTCAGCCACAACACATGGAGTCAGGAGTCGAGGAGAAAATGGGCATATTAATACCTTTTAAAACCAATTCCGTATATGCATATATTCCCTTAGTTATACTGTTATTATGTTGCCCACGGTCACGCACTGCTCTGCCAAACAGACTGATCCCTAGTCTTGGGGTTATTACATTCCAGGTTAAAGTAAACAGAGACACCATGTTGCTGTTTACATTCAGAGAAATCTCACTCACTCACCCACTAACTCACCCACTGACTGAATAGCAGCAATGTATTTCAGAGTAGCTGATCTTGAGACTGGGCTAATCCTAATCCTTTATAGGTAGCCACTACAAAGCCCATGCAACATAAAGTCAGTACAGCCTAAGAATTCCCAGAAAAGCGCATCCCAGAAGTTGCACAGAATGATCACAATTTTTTATTTTCTGCACACCAGACTTGATATTTGGTTTATTTAAGGAAGTGTCCTTCTATTAAATGAATGGTAAAATTCATGCATTAAATGTGGTTTATTTAAGGAAGTGTCCTTCTATTAAATGAATGGTAAAATTCATGCATGAAATTTGTTTTATTTAAGGAAGTGTCCGCCTATTAAATGAATGGTAAAATTCATGCATGAAATTTGGTTTATTTAAGGAAGTGTCCTCCTATTAAATGAATGGTAAAATTCATGCATTAAATTTGGTTTATTTAAGGAAGTGTCCTCCTATTAAATGAATGGTAAAATTCATGCATGAAATTTGGTTTATTTAAGGAAGTGTCCTCCTATTAAATGAATGATAAAATTCATGCAGGAAATCAAGTACGTCTATGTGTAAAAATCTGTCACACTGTACAAGATTGACACTTTTCACAGTGTATTGATTGGTAATGTGAACTCTTAAGACAGAGGCCTTAGGATTCTTAACTGTATATATACAGTACATACAGGGAGTATAGAAAGTCACCCTACCCCCCTCAAAATGTTCACATTTTGTTGCCTTACAGCCCAAAATGAAAACACATAAAATCAGACTTTTTCTGGCTTTTTTTTACTGTATTATTTTCTGAGTTTTTATGTTTTATTTTTCGCTTGGATGTTGTGGGTTAAATAAAGCTAGATAAAGGCTCTGATATGTGTTTTTCAGGCTGTAAGGCAACAAAAGGAAAACGTTTGAAAGGGATTGGTGACATTCTATACCCACTGTGTGGCTGACAGACTTAGAGGCAGGCCAGCCAGTCATAGCAGCAATCAAACTAATACAGAAATTCCAGAAAATTGCTTAGGAAAGGTCAGGGTCACACTCAGTTTGTACACTCTTCTGCCATTTTTTTATTGATGAAAAGACAAGCAAACAGACACAGTTCAAACATTAGATGAGGGATTTTTTTTAAAACTGGCAATTGCCCATAATTATTTGTCTTGAATTACTAACATTAGAACTTATAGTGATTTTATTATTACATATTATTATTAAAGGATCCATATCTAGAATGTTTGCATTGTAATCTAGGAAAATGTCAACAATATAACTGCAGTGAAATGATAGTCGTTCTGAATATCTATTCACCAGAAATGATTTTAGGTGCATACAAAAGCACATCATAAAATGCAGAATTTCTATTGGTAAACAAAAGCCAGACTGGCTTCTGTTATCAAATGGAAAGGCAGTACCCTCTTTTACCCCCATCAACTTCAGTATAGAGAATAATTGTGCCACCTAAATCATTGTTTTATTTTGTAAAAGATTTATCTAGTTTATTCCAACTTTGTAAGCTTATCAGCCGAAAGTGAAACCTACTAACTACAGTGCTCAATGAGGTAAGAATTGGATTGATTCTAAATTCAAACTGTTGTAATTTGGCTATTTTCATATCACGTCACTGCATGTAGGTGGTTACATCCCTTAAAAAACAGATGGAGATACTGCTTCAATGCAATTCACTCAAAGAATTCAAAATAAAGTAAAAATTCCAGCTTTTGCTTAAGCTTAAAAATGTTTTTTTTTTTTATATAAAAGTAAAATTCTCTAAAGTCGTTGCAGGTAATATTGATGTATATAAGGACATGTCATGCTAGTGTATGTTAGATTAATTTCTAAACTGAATGGAATCATATGTGCAAATGACATAAAATTATACACCTTATAAAGTATCATAATGTGTTGTGGACTAACAACCGTATAGGAATGTTTTAAAACTACTACAAATTACAACATTTTTCATATTACAGTCTAGGTATTTGTTAAAACTACTACAAATGCCACAATAGGGATATCCTTCAGTTTTTCCATAAATCACACAAATGCTATATTCCTTGAATTTACATTCAACTATAGTATCTATAAAGTAAGAACGCATAGTCTGTGGAAATTTTTGTCATTACGTAACACTTTTTCAAATTCCTATCATTAGAAAAAAAACAAAGACATGACTGGAAATATTTGACATAATATGATATATAGTAATTAGTCTTCTGATGGTGTAGCCAACAAGCAGTTCAGACAGCTCAGAATGTCTCCACTTCCTGATTGACACCTGGGTCAACCAATGGGTTCTTCACTGACTCCAGCTCTTTTCCACGTTTAACTGGGTCCACCAATCAATTTATAATGCAGTATTGTTGGCTCTAAGCCCCTGTGCCAGCCAACCTCAAGCTGAGGGTTTATGTAATGCACCACTTTAATGGTATGAATCTAATCATCTTTGGCACAGGATGTAATATTCCCTCAAATTATTGTTTTACAGAGCCAGCTGGCCACGGCCAGGGTGGACTCCAGAAAAACCATGCTCTTTACAAGTTTACAGAGCAAATATGGCACGGTGTCTCTGTAATTCATCCATCATCTCTGTAGCAGGTTTTACAAACATGAACTGTAGAATAGCTGTTGTGACATGCAGATGAAGTAATGTGCTTTTATAATGTGTTTTATCCACATGCCTGGTAAATCTCCCGGACCGTGTCCTGTGTACGCATTTGTGTTCAGCCAACGTAATAGCTACATTTCCTCCCGTAATTAGCACCCTAATGGTGGCTAGAAAAGAGACCGTGCTTACATATCCAGAAGTCCACTGGGCCTGCGTGTGCATGGGTTGTGACGGACGGACCCCCAGTGATACAAAGTCACCATTAGCGGCGTGTGTGCATGTGTGTGTATGTGTGTGTGTGTATGTGTGCGTGTGTGTGTGTGTATGTGTGTGTATGTGTGTGTGTATGTGTGTGTGTGTGTGTTTGTGTGTGTGCACTCATGTGAAGTGTATAAGTGGGCGAAGCATGTGTAAGTACCCACAGTATGTGCAAGCATGCATGGATACGAGCATATTGTGAGTGTCTGAGGTATAGTCCTGTTTTCATGTCCCCGAGCGCGAGCCTGAGTTTATCCCCGCACATGGAGCTCTGTACCAGGGTGGACATGTGACGAAGAGTTCTGGACCTACGGAAAACTGGAACTCTGCAATCACTGCTTTCATAGCTCTACTACTCTGGTCTCAGGGATGACCACTACTAGTTTACTGTCTCTGTTGTTACTCTAGCTAATGCTGACTAACCAGGCGCATGGTCAAGCGCTGGCAATAGTGGTTCAAGGGCGAAAGAAAAACACACTCAGGGCTGGCATTGACGAGAAACAAATGGGTTTTAACAAATACAGAAGGTGTAGGCGTATTGAGGCTTGATCCCCTCACTGGCCAATCACAATATGCTCTATCGTGTCAAGTTGGCTGTATACTGTCTTTTATGTAATACCTTGAATGAACTCCAATTCCGGTAATAGTCTGTTATAAATTTGCATAAAAAACTAAATAAAAAAAGGACATATTTTTACTAGTTGAAACTGAACAGATTTTTTTTCACCTTGTCAGCTCTGGGATTAGATCTAGCAATATTTTAGTTACTGGTAAGATGCTCTAACCCCTAGACTTTCTGACGCCCCTTGTAGTTGATAAGGCCCAACAAGAAAGCAAGTAATTCTAATGAATTTGTAAACAGAAGGAGTTGTTTCATTCAGGTCATGTCTAAATGCACTAATAGGCAGCATGACCCTCACTACAACACAGATTATGAAGGCTTTTATGGAGCTGGACAAATATCTAACAGAAAGAAAAAGGTGGAATGTCCCCTCAAATTATAGTAATTATCGTGTTTCAGAGATAACACTGGGCAGTTCAAAAAGCTCCCTTCACTGAAAAGGGTGGGGTTGGTCTTTAAAAAATTCTTAAGAGTGGCTCAATCCCGAACATTCATGTGCACTTAAAGCACATTATTCAAGTTCCATGCGCATATGTGCAGTGTGACTCATGGCTGGATATAAAGTAGGCTACACTGCCTCTGTCAAAATGCATGCCATTACCAACAGTGTTTCTATGAAAACCCGCTTGGTCTTGTGCATCTTCCCAAGATGGTCTCGTATATCTTCTAGCGCCAACGGCGTAGATTTGTATTGTTTATTGGGGGGGGGGGTGTCAAGGTCACCGGATCCCCAGATTTTTACTCTTATCCAGGGTCATAACCCCCCCCCCCAATTCTACACCCCTGTCTAGCGCTGTCTGAAATTAGTACTCACCCATCAAAGCACTAGCAAGTTAAGACAGGTAAATTACCAATCAACACAGCTTGAAATTGCCAGAGCACTGGATTTACCGATGTTAAAATGACCATTGAATATGCATTTGACAAGGCCCGGCCAAAAACAGAGTCCATTCTCTCACAAACAAGAACATACACTCTACAGGGTGCAATTTCTCATTATACCAGCCAAGAAAATGGAGCTGCGTCTTCACAAAATCTCCCTCACACTCCCATTGACGGTCATTGTATTTCAGTAGTACCAGGCCTTCTGGCATCTGCTGTAATGAAACGTGATTGGCTCTGACACCCTGAGTTAACTAGATGTGTGAGCGAGGGAGAGACATTCGAGCGTCTGGGGTTGGTGGAGGCCGTCTCTGTGCATGCCATCTGGGAGTTGAGAACACAGATAACTCTGTCACGTGGACCTGCTCTGACATACACCTCTCCAGTCATGTGGCACTGTTTCTTCTCCCACCATGAATACCCACTGAGAGAACTGGGGAGAAGACCCAGGTAGAGGATGGATGGAGGATGTAGCCATTTTAGTTTTTGTGTTATATAGCAGTTCTGTCTCGCTGTCTGTATTTTTACCTATCACAAATCAAGCAATATAATGAAACTCCCTGTATCTCCATCAGGGTAAAGTCAAGGAATATACTGTATCTCCCTGTATCTCCATCAGGAAAATGGTGTCACCAGTCAGTTACTAAATGGGGTGTTTTAACGTGACTACTGCATGTTGGTCAAGAAAAGTCCCAGAGATGAGAGAAGTCACCAGAAGGAAGGAAGGCAACCGACTCCCTCTCATCTTTCAGTTAGTCAGACACACACATCACTCTACTGTATGTAAACACACATCTTTCTTCTCCATTTACAGAGGCCTCTCCCCCATTGGTTACATAATGGCCAGAAAACATCAAATGGACGTGTAATCCCAGATTAATGACAGCCAACAAAGGGGAGCAACAGCGCTCGTCTGTGCACGTGCACAACAGATCTAAACACAAACACACACACACACACACAAGTCAGGGTAACGTGAACGCTCAGCTGCAGCACTGTATTGTGTTGCTTTAAGAGACATGCATTCACACAAGCACAAAAGAAGAAACCAACAGACACAGAGGACTCCTCCCCCACTCTCTACTCAGAGTTCACTCTTGTCTCTTTTGAAAGAAAACTGTCTTTTTGAAAAGGACAATTTTTCACGAATGTTTGTTTGTAACAAAAAAACCAAAAAGAAAAGACAGGCCAGCAAACCCGAGAAGCCAACGAGTGTCTCTGAAATAAAAATATTATGTCATCTGAAAAAAAAGAAATGTTTGCATTATAGAGGTTATAGGTCAGGAAGTACCATTCCAGTCATGTAGCAGTGCCACACATTCAGGGCAAGCTGTCACGGTAACTGGTTAATAACAGCAAACCCCTGCTGAACTGGGTTATGTCTAGGGACATTAGATTGTAGCCAAGTCCTCTGTTTCTGAACCAGAGAAAGGACCCTTTAAGTAAGAAGCATTACTATTTTTTTCCTTTCTTGAAATGATCACGGATCTAATTAAATGGAAGTCACGGCTTCCACGTCTTAGCTTAAACCAATTAAGTCTACTCAGTGGTTGTTTGGAGGTGTGGTCTGGAGAGCAGGAAGGATGCATTGTGAAAGTCATTGTGGAACAGGTCATGAGCATCTCTACCCTGCCCCTATGATCTCATGTCTGTCGGTCTAGAGGTTTTTGGGCCAGTGGGGCTGCCGCCTAGGGCCATTAGGCTTGGTCTAACACAATAATCCCGTAATATCCTCGGGTGCTGGCACTCAGAACGGAGCTTTTTATTTCTCAGCTCCCGCTGTTGAAACAAGGATAATGCCCCAAAAATGGAGGTGTAAGTCTCCAAAAGATCAGAGATGGAGAGAAAGAAACGGAAAGCCCGCATGAAAACAGCTCTCGCCACCTCCGGTATCGGAAGCCCTTTATAAAGCGAGACATTCAAGAATGGAAATAAGCAACTCCTTCGCAGACAGATCAAGCACCACCTACAGAAAGCATACCTTTTAAAAAAACGAAACTCTAAAACACAAACAACACTAAGCTTGGCATAGCAAAGCAGCTGAACGGTGTTTTAGAATGATGCAACAAATACAGGTGTGTAAAACCTGAGCTCATGTGGGGGGTTCGGGCTGATACCGTGTGCCTTTCGGCCTTTGTAGTAACTGGCATGCCAGTTCCGTGGCTGCCTCCACCATCCACAGAGTGGAACAGGGTTTATGGGTAGGTGTTCACAGTGACTCACTGTCGGGGGTTAGTTAGGCTACTACTACTGCGCGTCCGTGTGCACGTGCGGAGATTGGATGTGTGACCATGTGTGTAGTACAGTGTGTGTGGGCACAGAGCCTGCTTGTCGTGTATGTGCTCACACGCCTGGCTGCATGCATTTGTGTGCGCATGTCGTTTAGTTCGCTACTATACTTCAGATGTCATCACAAGTATATTAACCCTGGGCAAATCATGGCCTTTTAGGACATACTGCTGGTCCTTGCTAATATAAATAGCTTTGTCAGATTTGGGGTCAAAGTTACAGTTAGGGTTACAATGGGTTATTAGGTGTTGAGGTTAGGGTTAAGTGTAGGGGTTAGAAAAGAGGGAATGTTTGATTGAAATCAATTGATGTCGCGCAAAGCCCTCACAAATATAGTAAAACAAGCGTGAGTGTGTGGCTGTGTGTGTGTGTGTTTCTGTGTGTGTACAGACCCTGGCTGCACAGTGGGAGGCCTGACATGGCATCATTAGCTGCATACACCTTGTACTCATGAATTATGCAGGTCACTATTGAACCAGTTTTACAACACAAAGTGTTAAGAGAGACAGCTGACACACTCATCACACAAACATATGCTGGATTTCCACATCACACAATCACCTTATTAACAAGATAATGGCCCAGCACTGGGTTTAATTATTAATACATGCAACATATGCCTCTGATGACTGAATTCACAAAGGTTTCTGTTTCGTTATTGTCTGGTGTTTGATATACGCATTCTCAAATGTTCCTGTCAAACACAAGTTTCAAATACATTTCAGAAAGTCTCATTTACTGTAGTGCACTCACTTTTGGTATTTAAAAAAAAAACTGAATATAAAGGAAACTATTTTCAAAAGGATACATGGATCAATTGTCTGTATAATTCTCTTATCATTAGAGCTCTCTTTCTCTCCATCAGTTCATGGGTCTTCTGACTGTCAATGTAATGATGCAAGAGCATGGTGGAAGAGAGAAGCAGGGGTGAGGAGAAGAAAAGATAAACAGAACAATGGGGTGGGGTTATGGAGAAGACAAGGAGCAGGTAGAGGACAGAGAGAAGAGCAGGGAAATTGTGGAGAAGAGGATGAGAGAAGGGGACAATGAGCAAGAGAATGGTAAAGAAATCGAGAAAATGACCAGAGAGGATGAGGTGAAAGGCGGCCGTGAGGTATGGAGGTATTCGGCCGGTTTAATCAAGGTCTATTGCGGTGGAGACGAGGACAGATGGCCTGATTGTGCTACTGTACTGCCTCAGTCTCACCTGGGTCTTCTAATCCCAGGCCTGATTAGAAGGCTTGTGAGGGAAAGGGAGGTTGTTTTCATACTGCAGTACCTTCTGCCTTCAACTATCGCCCGTGTTTTTAGTAATTGCTATGGCGTGTGATATTTTTGCGAAGTGCTTGAGACAACGGAGCTAGTTACCATATTTCATTTTAGATCAAGGGCCATGTAGTCCTTGGGTCTAATTAGAAAATGTGTTTACAGGAAACAGATTCCAAATCATCGATCGCC
>JACXGI010006766.1:22118-40519 GCA_016801175.1 Esox masquinongy
GAGAGACAGACAGGGAAGGAGATGGGAGAGAGCGTGAGAGGTGTGGGGTGGGTTGGGGGCTCAGAAAAACACTGAGAGCATAAAAGGGAACCAGAAAAAAAATCAGTGAGAACGAGGAGAAGACACGGAGTTTGAGAGACCTACATCCATGTGAGAAAACGTTAATGATGCAGTTTTCTTAGTCCCAGGCAGCCAACAGGTTTCAAGTGACAGGAAAGGCTCGGCCCAAATGCACAGTTAGGAGACAAGCCTAGAAGCGGAATACCATTGTTTCAGAAAACACCACACATGTTTCCGAAAGTCCTCTTGTCATTATGGCCAGCAGGTACGTGTCGCCGATGCGTTCGATATCTGTTCAGTTCCACCACACAATTAATCATTATCAGAACTCCCTGATCCAAACATTTTCCCACGGTCATGTTTCAAAGCAAGTACGACCAACTGTGCAATGACTCAGAATACAATACTGCAAAATGTCCTACGTTGAACCCCCCCAAGGTAGGAGGTTTGTTATAACGGTAATTTACAGTACATCAAGAATTGGTGCCAGCAGGTTTGCTGCGAAGGTAAAGTGTTTACATATTACAGCATATGTTAAATGTTTTATATGACTTAACAGGGGCTTCCAAAATGGCAGCGGTTAAAGGGCAAAATAGAGCAAAACAAAAATGTCACCATAAATAACAAGCATACATTACCAGAAGGTATCTGCCGTTAATGTTTTAATTTCATATTTAAAATATTTTTTCCACAAAATTGTTCCAAGTGCCTGAGAAATTCCCCCTTGAAACTCAATTTATTAGTTTGCAGTGACTTGTTGTCTCCACATATTCTCTTCAGACACTCCCAGTACTAGCCCTCCACCCTAAACCACCCTGGACTAGCTGATACTATTTCAGTCTCGTTCGGCAAGGGTAAAGGAGTTATACAAAATTCTGTCTTGTAAATGTTAGAGGCAGGATTCTACACAGTACACCTTAAAGCTTTAAGACTTGTTGCCACTCAAATCTGTACCCTATACATTTTTATTGAATTGCCACAAATAAGGCATGAATAAAAATATTTTAATGAGCCAGAAACAACATACGATGCACCCACTAGGGGTTATTCAAAGATGTATTGTAAATATGTGGCAGGGTATACTATATTTCATAGGGCGGAATTACGGAACCATTCAAAATGAATCGTTAGTTTACTACATTTTCCCACAATGCACCATCATATATAGTTTGCAGCTAAATTTCATAGTATAGTAAAAATTTCCATTTAAATAGCTTTCTGTCAGAGATATCGCTCAGGACTGGACTTGACAGGAGGCACTAGTAATCACACATACAGATATGTGACTTACTGTCTGTGTACACAAAACAGTGCAGGGTGAGGTAATGCAGGATGAGGTAATCTGATGTCCCAAAGGGGAAGGTTCAGAGCTGTGCCTCCACGCCCCCATAATGGTATAACAGAGAAATCCCTAAAGAGTGTATGAACGAACCAGAGTCTGAATAAATAACAAGTTTCCCTGAGAGTGAACCACGGGAGTATAGATGTGCCTTAAATTTCAGTTTTTAGTGATCAGAAATGCGTGAGAGGATAATGTGAGATTATCATTCACATATCAGCTTAGAGTGACTTGGGTCAGATCAGACCCGGGTCAAACCCCAGTTACGGTATAGTCGCTACCTCATCATGTCAAGATTTAACAGTAATCAAATACCCTCTATCTAATGCCATGTTTGACAAGGGCCACCATCTGTCCATTCACTCAACGTTGGCTGTTACTGTAATGCGATGAAGATACTTTAAGAGTCCAAATGGAGCAAGACTAACAAGTAGCCTGTGTCAAGTTATCCTAGGAGAATGATCCCTGACCACTCATCTGCACAAAGCGTCTGGTAGCATAAAACCCTGGGGACTCTCCATGAGACTCACTAAACAATGCCAAATTGTACATTTCATCATGCAAGAAAGTGATCATAACATGGTGTCAACAGGAGAAAACAGCGATTGCACAGCCTTGCTTTGGGAATTATCATGGAAGGTTTCCCTATATGGAGTAACATGTTCATGTGCAATCCTCAGGGGCCTCAGTGTCTGTTAGATTATCAACCCCAAGAGAATACTAGCAGACACTAACTGTGATACACCAGCTGAGTGGCTGTGAACACTCAACTGGGATGCATATTTGTCAGCAGGGATTTTCTGGACTCATCATCATGCTGTAGCAACTCCCTCGGGCAACTTGGGCACCTGCAAAGCTAACTGAGGCTGTTACCATGCCCTCCCATGCATTGACCAATGAATGTAAAATACCAGTCCAGTTTGGACACATCGTTCAAGGGCATTTCTTTAGTTTTACTGTTTTCCACATTTTAGAATAATAGTGAAGACATCAAAACTATAAAATAACACATATGGAATCATGTAGTAACCAGAAGTGTTAAACAGATCAAAATACATTTATGCTGTACATTCTTCAAAGAAGCCACCCTTTGCCTTGATGACAGTTTTGCACACTCTTTGCTTTCTCTCAACCAGCTTAATGAGGTGGTCACCTGGAATGCATTTCAATTAACATGGCTGCCATGTTAAAAGTTTATTTTGTGGAATTTCTTTCCTTCTTAATGCGTTTGAGCCAATCAGTTGTGTTGGAAGACAGAAGATCATCATTACAATATGTTTGTACTGTAGTAGTCCATATTATGGCAAGAGCAGATCAAATATACAAAGAGAATGATAGTCCATCATATTTAAGACATGAAGTTCAGTCAATGCGGAAAATTTCAATAACTTAGCAAGTTTCTTCAAGAGCAGTCGCAAAAACCATCAAGGTGCTATGATGAAACTGGCTCTCATGATGACCGACACTGGAAAGTAAGACCCAGAGTTACCTCAGCTAAATATGATAATTTCATTGGAGTTACCAAGGCACACTCAACCAGCATGGCTACCACATCATTCTGCAGCAATACGCCATCCCATCTGGTTTGCGCTTAGTGGGACTATCACTTGTTTTTCAACAGGACAATGACCCAAAACACACCTCCAGGCTGTGCAAGGAATATTTGAGCAAAAAGAAGTGATGATGCTGCATCAGATGACCTGGCCTCCGCAATTACCCGAGTTTAACCTAACTGAGTTGATTTGGGAGGAGTTGGACCGCAGATTGAAGGAAAAGCAGTCAACAAGTGCTCAGCATGCGTGGGAACTCCTTCAAGACTGTCGGAAAAGCATTCCAGGTGATGACCTCATGAAGCTGGATGAGTGTGCAAAGCAATCATCAAGGCAAAAAGCTGGCTACTCTGAAGCATCAAAAATATGAATGTGTATTTTGATTTCTGTCACACTTTCTTGTTTACTCTATGATTCCATGTTTTATTTCATAGTTTTGATGTCTTCACTGTTATTCTACAATGTGGAAAATTGTCAATAAATAAAGAAATACCCTTGAATGAGTAGGTGTCTTGATTGAGTAGGTGTCCGAACTTCTGTGTCTGTATGTATTCCACATTGTCCATTGATGTACTTACTGGAAAATAGGGTGGGTTAAATACAATGTAGAGCTGCACAATGCATCACTGACCTGGCAGACTTTTAGTCAAACGGACAATACTTACTTATTGGAAAGTGCATAAATCTCTGTGCTTTAGTGTGGACACTTGGTTAAGGGGCTTATTGACAATAGCTGTTTAAAATAGTTTTTTATTGAACACACACAACACAAGGACAATACAGGACAGTTTTACAAAAACATTGTGTGTGTGTATGTTTTTGTCCCGGAGAGAAAATAAAAACCAGTGTCTGTACAGACTTTTTCAAAGACCTCAATTTGATAATAGTAATGCTTGGATACTTATTGCTAAATGCAGGAAAAAGTACCTAAGTACTACTACCCAACTAGTTATACATTCAATACACACATTTTATTGCTCAGACAAATGTTCAGAAACTATTTGTCTAGTCTTAGAGAGAATTTGACAGTGGGACTTGACTGCTGCTGCAGCTGCCTTTCTACACCCTACCAGAGCATATGTAGACAAACCAAATTTAGGTCTGGATCTTTCCACCAATTAGAGGTGTACCCCACGATACACAAACCTTTAGAGCATTTTGTTGTTATTTGACAACTTCAAAAGTACTGCAAAAATAAGGTCTAATTTGTGGTCTTTAGGACAAACTGGACAGTTCTCCTGAAGTTTTCCGATGGCAGTGGCTTTACGTGTTTAATTGTATGATGTGACAATGACTATTCAAATCACTAAATCATCAACATCTTGCCTAATTAGACTAGATTTTCTGTTTAAAAAAACATTGTTATATAATGTTTGTGGACTAGAGAGATGCAATCTCCACACTATTTACTATGCAGATACATATCTCTTATATTTATCTCTTGAACTAGAAGCTAAGACTATGTAGATCAGCGATCCGAATAAATGATTCTTTCACTGTTTCTTTTCAGTTCCTGACATTCATTGAAAGCAGCATTTCAAAGAGTTGTTCACTGTCCAATGACCCATCACTAGTTAGGATGCATATTTAATCAAGACCCCACTGAGCCCCCCCTTTTATTATCAGTTAGTGGCCCTAGCTGTTTAGCTGTGAAACATGTTAAAAATCTTGGTATAGCACTACACATTGGGCTTACATTATATAGATATTGTGCTGAAGTGTTCTATTGTCACAATACCAAACTTTTACAAAAAATTTGCCACAACATTTATCATTACACTTAGTGCCAATACAGTTATATAAGCCCCCTTGGATACCTGCATTTTTGTGAAGTTCTGCATATGTGCTACACAAAGAATGAACACTGTTTACTGTATAACAGGCTACTGCAAACAAAATCCGATTTTCTCCAAAGTTCTACCTGTGATTTGGCAGCATAAAGTCACAATGACCTGCATGTCATTTTGTCAGTAAATGGAAAATGCTACAAAACCATTGTTTAGTGTTCAGTTGACTTGACACAAGTGCAGCCTGCAACACCCGTCAAATCACACAGATGGGAACTAACAAAAGGTTCTACATCTCAAAAACAGTTGAGTAATGAAATTGTTGGGAACTTATATTGGAACAGCTGAGCAGAAAAACAACTAAAACTAAATTTCAAGGACTTTTCAAGGATTATATTGAGAACAGGCATATGATTTTAAAGGTATTCAAGTACTTGGTTTTCTGAGCAAAGAAGGCAAAAGTTCCTTCTATGTATAGATCCAGTAAGGTGTGGATCCCCAACTCTCCACCTTGCTCAAAGGTATTATTAAGGTTGGAGCGAGTAAATTATGAGTTCCTTGCTATCAGGAACAGGAATGATATTGGCCTACATTCAGAATGGGTGCGGCAGGCTAGCCTCAATCAATCAATGAGCATTGGGTCAGTAAACAAAAGGTCAAGGATTCTAATCTCCCAGCCGACAACGTCTTCTGTCCCTAAGCAAGACTGTTAACCCTGATTGCTCCCAGGTTGTTGACGTAAATATAAATTCATGTTCTTTTAAATACAGACAGTGAGATGTCCATCTTAGATTTAAGGAAGCTTTTTTTACCTATCCTGTGTGTTCTATAATCCCAGAGGAGTGTGTCGATAATTAAGTCCAGTTGCTTATAGTAGGGTTTTGGTATGAATATGAAAATATTCTGGAAAACTTTAAGTTATTCAGGAGTAAAAATATTTTAATGGCATCAACTCAGCAGCAGGGATATTGGTAGAGTTCTCCAAAATGTTATTTCATTGACTGACAAATTGACCAGATCAAGTGTGTCTTAATTACCTTGATCAGTTCAGTTAAATAGATGAGAATTTCATCTGCATATGGAGGAATTTTAATTTAGAATGTCTGTGGTATTATAGATATTAGTGTTGCTACATGAGACTTTAAGGCATGAGTGAGAAGTACTAACCTAAGAACAAAAGCAGCAGCAAAAGTACACAATCGTGTCTCATCCCTCTATGCGAGTCAAACTGGGTTGACAGCGGTTGGTTGGTATCTGTTCTAATGCAGGAGTTCCTGTTTAGAAGTAGGATTCATTTTATAAACATGTCTCCAATATATAGTAACATGTCTATAAGGCCATTCTACTTCATATAACGGCCCGGTCCAAATTAGGTAACCTCTAAGGGTAAACACATTCGTTTTAGGGATGAAGCCTGTCTGGTCCTAGTGGGCTAGTTTTGCCACCAAAGTACCAAACCTGCTGCCTAAAGTCTGCTAACATCTCTTGATCTGTGGTGATGAGAGAAGCCTACACCATCCAACCTCGTTCAGACCTGTCCCCTTGTTATGAATGACCGCAATAATAACCTCAGAATCTGGCAATGCCCCCTTAGTTTTGCATTGAGCAAATATTTTATTTGTGGGGTGAAAGGAGATCACCGAATGCTTTACATTTCACAAGGATCTTGCAACTCCTTAAGGTTAAGATTGTATCTCAAATTTCCACAATTCAGATTTTGGCATTTAGGAAATCAAAACGATGTTGGTTTAGTGAGGGGAAATAATAAGTGATACACCTGACCCACTAATCTAAATCTAAGTCTGATATGGGATGAACTATTCAAGTGGGTTTCTTATAAGAATATAACTTACATTTATATTTCAGTGATTTAGCAGAGGCTGTTATCCAGAGTGAATTACAGTAGTAAATGCAAACATGTTGCATCCATTCAGATATCAAATAATCAGAGGATAGAGATTTCAAATGGTATTGGACCTTGCCTCTCTTCCTTGATTTAAACACTGCATGTTCCATGAGGTTACACAGCCCTTCCCTTCCCTAGTTCTCAGTTATTAGGAAGTCATGCATAGCAGAAATTCCCCTCTACTGTGTGCTTAGCATAGCAGAGACACACAAAAGAAAACACAAAAAACCAACAATGTCAAGCTGATGCTAAAACCAGGCCCAGCATGACCTGACCTAGGCGGTGGGACTCAGAAAATCCTCCAAGGATAAACCTCCTAAACCATCTAAGAGACTTGGCTCCTGTGTGTCAAGCTTAAATCCTGAAAACAAAAACTAAAATAATAATGAAACCAGGTAACATTAAATGCAGCAAAAGGATCAGAGACAAATATAAGAGAAAGAATAGGTTCCCAAGTGGTCTAAGGCACTGGCTCGCGTAGAACATCTGTGCTACTGCGCCCAGGTGTCGGCAAAAACGACAGTGCCTGGCATCCATCACAGGGCAGAGCGAAATCGGCTCAGCACTGCCTGTGGTGGAAGGATGGATGTCGGGCAGGCCTGACTTGCCTCGTTGGGCTCTAGCTACTCTGTGAGTTTACTGTGGTTGTTGGATGGGGAATGAATTCACCACAGCGCAGGTTCTTGTATTTTGTGTATACGTATTTCATAGGCTACTCCTGGGCATTGTGGATGTGCTCGTTTACATGCTAGTCTGAAATTCCTCTCCCAGAAAATCCCCTTGGGCCGGGGAACGGGCTTTGCCCTATTTGTGTTTCAGGTGAGTGGAGGCCAGCGCGCCCACTTATCAACTGTCATCCAGAGACACATTAATTTACTTTCCAGCTGTTGCACACAATATTTAATATATATTTTCCAATGGAAAAACTAGGCAAAAATTCAAAGCTAATGCAGTATGTAAATGAGTCTTTTTCATGGTTTTATGGTAATGTCTCATGGAGCTGGGCACATTACTATTCAGGTAGTCTAGATCAAAGCTCTACACCAACAATTGCCTAGCAGGTGTGTGTGGGTATTTTTCTAACCAATACCCCATGGTTAGCAAAATACTATATGAGTATACTGGATGGAGTGGAAAAGTAAACTCTTGCATGTATAATATAAGCCTACAGAACATTATAAATGGTGTAAACAAAAACATTGAAATAAGCAACAAATCCAGTGTTAGTGGACTTCTGTGTAAACAGGCCAAAAGCCTCCCTTGATTCATGTAGGTACAGAAGGATGCTTATCTGCCCTGGAGGCTGGATTTATGCAAGTGCTATTAGAGTGGGTAGGGCACCAGAGTAGTCACGGACACTAAGCAGTGGATGAGACGAAGCATGCATTTTACTTACCCATAGACATAAAGCTGTATGGCATTTCCTCACAATGTAACATGTAGGTATCAACAGCAAAGACACATGAGCTTGGAGAAATGTAACCCCTCTCAAATTCATAGACAGAGCTATGGATGCAACTGTGAGGACTACTGACATTAAGCGTACTTTGAGACTGTAGCGTTTATTTATAAATAAAATAATCTTGTATTTGGGGTTCTGATGGGTTTAGACAGTTAAAACAAGCTCATAACAGATGTGTGAGCTATATTCCTCAAGAATCACTGGTATTCATTTAAAAGTTGAGTAACCGATGTAGCAATAGCTGATTGCCCCTTTGTGGAAACAATGTGACTGTGCAACTGGTCACTGATGTAGTTTTGCTGCTGTTAAAATATGCCTTTCCAGGACATGCTGTCTTTCCATCCCCAACAGCAGCAATAGCAAGCAGCAGAAGGTGGGTGCTGAACTCCATCTCCACCCCCATCATCGGTGCTTTAATTGTTCACATTATGCATGGGTGGTTCCCTTCCAATAATGACCAACAATTCTCATCCCACACAGGCAACTTTCATGAAATGCAATGATGTGAGATGCTTTTAAATGTATATATATATATATATATATATATATATATATATATATATATATATATATATATATATATGTCACTGTTGTGTGCATATTCTTTACATTGGTCTTACCTTCTGCTGTCGCCTGGCCATGTCAGTGGGTTGCTTTGCATTAAAAGGGTAGGCAATACAGCGCATTACAAAGACATACAGCTGGAGCCTCCTCTTTCTCTCTTCCTCTTCCCTTTGCATCTTTTCCAGATCCTCTTTTTCCTTATCGCTGGCCACCGAGGGGCTGGGGCTGGACGGGCGAGCGCCTCCCCGGCTTGAGGGCTGTAGCCCACCAGTACTCTCGGTGGTCCGGCTGGGTGACACCCGTGCGCACCCCGTCTTTGGTGCCATCACCTCTTTACGTTCTTCTTCCACTATCTCATCCGTTTCCTCCTCACTGGAAGATGGGTCCAACATGTTGGCGGTATAGGAAGGAGACTAGACAGGGGAAGAAAGCGGATAACGATGACTCTCAGTGCCACGAGAGGTTTTTCAAGAACGACGTTTCGACAGGCTTTTTTTGCGATGGCAACGCCGGAGAAAAATAAGAAAGCCTAGTGAAAGCTAGATACAAACCAGAACATTTCAATTGATGAGTGGAATTACTAAAGCTCGCAACTGTCATTAAACAATGTCTAGACAAACTATTTGCACAAGAAATGACTGAATTTGAACGAAAGAAAATTCTAGTTGCTTACTGTACGCGTTTTACTCTCCAGTCGCCGCCGGGGATTTGCTAGGATGCTATATGAAGGGGAGGGGTCGGATGAAAGATGAGAAAGAGAGCTTTTCAGGACCCAGCGCCATCCGTCGACTTCTTCCTGATGTGATTTGTCTATGCAAAACTATCAATTGCGCTTCCTCCTAAGCAACACGCGATGGTAAAGGTACCGGGAACTGACCGTGGTTCTGAATCCAAAGGCAAATTATTGCCTGGTTGCGGGAGCTTTCGCTGTAGTCGAGACAACCCCACGCCATCCACCTGATGATCTGAGACTGGACTGTGAATATCTAATGGCAGTTATGACCAATTTGAATAAGCCTATTTCAATTTATGTATTTCTTTAGGCTATTCACTTTTATTCCCCACCCAGGTGGAACGCCAGAATGAAGTTCCAACTATATTTAACAGTTTTCAGTTGAAAGTTGAAGAAATATGGAAAAAACGCTTAAAAACACTTATCATTGTACCAATGTTTTCCTTTGCTGGGTTGTGACATTATTTGTTTGCTTTAACTGTAAACCTTTTAATACACTATCCTGAAATACAACTAGAACCATTTCCTAATTTCTTTGTTGCTCAAATAAGGCACGTAAAGTGGTAATTTTTCAGATCCCACCTACAGGCATCACCCATCTAAGTGTAGTGTGCGTCGAGCTCCCCTTGGCTATCAATCTATACAATTGTTTATTCTGATTCAACAGCCTTACTAGAGATTCATGTTCCCTCTCTAAGCTAAGGAAAGACTCTTGGTATGTTCCATCAGCATCTCAGCAAGCTATGTGAAAATATGTTGGGGTCTTATCCTACCTAATATGACATTTCCATGATCAACTATCTCCATTTACTGTGGTAGCATATCTAGGCCTACTTCCAAAAAAGGTCTAAATAAAAATAAAATAAATGATCTTTCAGGACACTGGCAGTAATGTGTAATGTTGCTCTCTTGCTCTGCTTGTGTGAGGTGTGTGGTAGTCGTTTTTTAGTCTTCTGGAACAAATTATGGGGTGGCAGTTAGCCTAGTGATTACAGCATCTGACTACAGCAAAGGAAAAAAAATCTGTAATTTAATGTAATTTTCCCCTGCCCGTTGAGCACTTTTCCAGCAGTTAAGTTATGGGGAGATATGTAGAATTATATTATGGGGAGATATGTAGAGTTATATTATGGGGAGATATGTAGAGTTATGTTATGGGGAGATATGCAGAGTTATGTTATGGGGAGATATGTACAACTATGTTATGGGGAGATATGTAGCTAGTTAGCGAGGACACCGATGTCCTTGTAATGCTGTAATGTTGACATAATGTTGGAAAAACTAGTTATCAACCTCCCTCGTTATCACCTTACTAATCTGGACCCATCCTAATTGTGTATCCTGAACTCATGTAGGGCCTACCTCAAGTATTCATATGCCTATTGTTTATATAACAGTTAGTTTTCTGATAAGACAGATATGCTTGTAGCTTATAAGCAGTAAGGAGTAGTTGGATTGGAGGAAACAGAATTTGACAGTAAAAGTAAGCTGGTATGATAGTTCACTGTGGTCAATCTAGCCGGCTCTTGAAAATACTCGGTCAAACTAGCCACTCGTAAAAATTGTGTCCACGGCTATACCATTATCTTTGATGGAGCACTCTGAAATCAGTGCATTCATGTCATACTCAATCAGTAAAATTTTCAGAATTTCAAGATACATTAATGTATTAAACATTTCTGAAGACGCGTTGTAGTAAGAACGTGTTTCAGTGTTTATATGTCTGATCCGGACTTCTTTTGAGAAGAAATATGAATTTCCTTTTGGGGATTCTATTACATTACTTTTATTTGATGCTAAACCATAGACTAATTTTCACTTGATTTGTGATCAGTCAGATCTCCTCTATATTCACATCACATATATATTCATTTCACTGAATGACTTTGGAGAAAATAACATTTAAATATATAGGCCTAATGAACCATGTATATGTTAATGCTGCTACACTTAAAGACACATTACAGGCTCAATTCCTATAATTAGTTAATGAATCCACTTGATTTCTATTAAGGTAGGTCTTCATAAATACACCACACATAGCACAATTTTACTGCAGCATGTTGGAGAAATTTGTATTTAAAGGTATAATGCGTCTATGATGACTTGAATGCTGCTACACTTAAAGCTATAGGCTCAAATCCTATAATTAGTTAATGAATCCACTTGATTTCTGTTAAGGACAGTGGCCTTTACATTTACACTAAATATTGAGAAATTTTATTGAAGCATTTTTGAGATATTTGCATTTAAAGGTATACTGCATCTCTGTGGAGATGTGGATGCTGTCACACTTAAAGCTAAATTACAGGCTCAATTCCCAAAACAAGTTAAAAATTCTACTTGTTTTGAGTTAAGTTAGGTCCCCTCTATGTGTACAACACATATAGAGCAATTTTAGTGTACCATCGTGGAGAAATTAACATTCAAAATTAGAACCCTGTTTCCAAAAAAGTTTGGATGCTGCGTAAAATGCAAATAAAAACAGAATGCAATGATATGCAAATCATGTATCCCTATTTTTTATTGAAAATAGTACAAAGATAACATATCAAATGTTGAAACTGAGAAATGCTATTGTTTCTGGAAAAATACATGCCCATTTTGAATTTGATGCCAGCAACACATTTAAAAAAGTTGGGACAGGGGCGTGTTTACCATTATGTTGCATCACCTCTTCTTTTAACAATACTCTGTAAGCATTTGAAAACTGAGGAGACCAGTTGCTGTAGTTTTGAAAGTGAAATGTATTCTCATTCTTGATAAATATAGGAATTTAGCTGTTCAGCTGTTCAAATTCAACAGTTCGGCATCTCCTTTGTCTTATTTTTTGTTTCATAATGTGCCAAATGTTTTCAATGGGTGACATGTCTGCACTGCAGGCAGGCCAGTTTAGCACCCAGACTCTTTTATTACAGAGACATGCTGTTGTAATATGTGCAGAATGTGGTTTGGCATTGACTTGCTGAAAAAAGCAAAGCCTTCCGTGAAAAAGGTGTTGTCTGGATGGCAGCATATGTTGCTCCAAAACCTGAATATATCGTTCAGCATTAATGGTGCCTTCACCGATTTACAATTCACCCATGCCATGTGCACTAATGCACCCAGATACCATCACAGATGCTGGCTTTTGAACTGTGTGCTGATAACAAGTCGTATGGTCCCTCTCCTGTTTAGTCCTGAGGACACGGCATGCATGATTCCCAAAAATAATTTAAAATTTTGATTTGTCAGACCACAGGACAGTTTTCCACTTCACCTCAGTCCATCTTAAATGACCTTGGACCCAGAGAAGGCGGCAGCGGTTCTGGATCTTGTTTATATATGTTTTTTACTTAGCATGGTAGAGTTTTAATTTGCATTTGTGGATGCAGCGACATACTGTGTTCACAGACAATGGTTTTCTGAAGAGTTCCTGAGCCCATGCAGTGATGTCCACTATAGAATCGTGTCTGTTTTTAATGCAGTGGGCTGAAGATAACGACAATCCAATATTGGTTTTCGGCCTTGTCCCTTGCATACAGAGATTTCTTCGGATTCTTTGAATCTTTTAATGATATTATGTACTATAGATTATGAGACCCCCAAAATCTTCGCAATTTTATTTTGAGAAACGTTATTCTTAAATTGTTGCACTATTTGGCTGCGCAGTCTTTCACAGAGTGGTGAATCCCTCCCCATCTTTAGTTCTGAAAGACTCAAGTTGGGATGCCCTTTTCATACCAATTTTCCTTCGTTGCCCCTCTCCCCGCTTTTTTGAAACTTGTTTCTGGCATCATGTATATTAGTTGATCAGATGGATGAGAGGGAGAATGTTGCTTTTCCAATTTTTAACAGAAGTTTGCGCACCATCTGCAGAATAGTAGAAATTTGGCACTCTAAACCTTTTCCCTCTAAAAATAAAGTATTATACAACAAAGTTGCCAACATAATACTGTAATTTTGCTTTACAGCAGAGAATGTTTTGCAGTAAACATTTCCATACTGTGAAATAAATTACAGCATCTGTATGCTGTATTACGTTTTACAGTAAGAAAATATATTGCCTACTGTAAAATATATTACAGCTTCTTTGCTGTATAGTAAAAATACAGTATTAAGCTGGCAACACCTAACATCACAGTAGAGAACGTCAACGTGGCTAACAGACAAGTTAGATTCCCAAGCAGTAGCTAGCCAGTTAACTAGTAATCTTTAAATCACTTCCTAAAGTTAATAGCTAGGCTACCGAGGTTAACACATGCAGAAGCTAATGTTGTTACGTTCATTAAAGGTTTTTATAAAATTAGTAAATAGCTACCTGGCAGCTGCAAAAAATATGTCCATGCAACTACCTTAATCCCCCCCAAAAAATGCCAAAATACGTTTTACAATGTTTAGTCTCAGGCGTCTTTCCTCACTGACAGTTTGGAGCTCTTTCGCTCACACAACTAAGACCGTTTGGCGCTAACAAGGACAGATGGAAAGTAAACAGCTGTGAATTAACAAAGTATGTTAAAACTGTTTTTTACAGGAGGATTTCAAATAGAGTATATAATGGTATTTCTCAGCATTTTAACCAAAATGCAGTACAATCTACAGCATTAAAAAACACTTATGGTATTTTACGGTACACTACAGTATTTTAATGTTGAAATACCATAAAAGTCTTACAGTGATATACAGCACCACTCAAAATTCGGGACACACCTACTCATTTTAGGTTATTTCGTTATTTTTACAATTTTCTGCATTGTAGAAAAATAATGAAAAAATCTTAACTACCCCATGGTTGAGAGAATGCAGAGTGTGCAAATCTGTAATCAATGGTGGCTACTTAGAAGAATCTACAACATAAATGTGTTTTGATCTGTTTAACACTTTTTTGGCTGCTATGTGATACCATGTTATTTAATTGTTTTGATGTCTTCACTATAATTCTACAATACATTTTCAATGCAAAAATCTGCAATTTCAAAAATAATTTATCAACTATATATATAGTTGAGTTGGTGTTGGTAAATTATTTTAAACTGCAGATATATAGTTTTGTTTCAGAGACATAAGGTGGCATGTTACATATTAAACAGGCCATTCACACAAACAAAATTGATAAGAATTTGGACAAAATCATGGTCATAACCTATGAAAGGCCACCCAATCAAAATTAGTACTGAACGCCTTTTCGCTTTTACCGCCTAATTACACCCTAGTTGTCATTGATTAAAAGCGACGCTCCTCTTTTGACATTGGAGTTCATATACTGCCACGATCAGATGATAAAACGTGTCTCTGTCCAGTTTGCTGTGATTGGACCAGACTGGACTGGCGAGAGTTGTTTGTATACCATCGACTTGCTTTGTCCCAGACCAGTCACTAGCTTTTTCGCTTTTGACAGTGCCGTGGTAGGAAAATTTAGGATCTCCGGGTGATGCGGTCATTGAACTCTGTTTTTGTCAGTCGTATGAGGTAAATTTCCACTTGGTAACAAACGCACCCGGATAAAAAAACGTGACCACGCCTCTTCACTAACTACGTGCTTTCTGACATGCGTGTTTCAAGTCCATACTCCAACCTCCAGTTTGTCGGTCACATTTTTAGCGGTGGTCTGGAAAACGTAACGTTAACGATAAACACATAAATATTAACTAATGTATTGTATGATTAGTTAACTAGTTGCTATCTCCGCCCTGAGGGTCACTTTTTCGGTTCTCATCGCTATAGTGACGAAGCAGGGCACAGCAGCAGCATTCATCCCATTCAATCTAATAACCATGGCAGCCCAGGATTTTAATATTTTGCTGGCGACAGATTCATACAAGGTGGGTGTCATGATGATTCAATCATTGCCCCTCAAAATTAACTAACTAGGTATTTAATTTCAACTGTTCATTTATCAGGTGATCATTCTCAGAAACTGTCTACAAATCGATTGGTAGCTAAGTGTTGTGAATGGACAGTACAACGTTGTATTGGCAGATGTTTTATGTTGACAAATTATTTGTATCATTTGTTTTTGTCCAGTGCAATGTTGTACGGTATAGCATGGAAGTCTCTGCTACAATGCAGGCGACATTCACATGAGGGGGAGGGGCCCTTATTTCAAGAACTAGCCTGAGAGGCCATAAACGAAACCGAAATTAAACGTCTATAGCTAGTTAGACCTAACTAATGACGTTGGGGTTGTGCACGGCTGGTGCGCCGCCCTCCTATTTCTAATTTAAAAAAACGCCTTCAAACTTTTAATGGTTACTAACGTTAGCTGGCAATTACATTCCTGACAAATTCATGTTGCAGGCAGCGTATGCTAATATCGCGACCACAACAGAGGTCAAAAAGGACCAAGCACAAAATGGTCTTTCTTGTCATAGATATTGCCAGACAAAACGTAGCCTAGTACGTAGAAAGTGAAAAAGGAAAACAAGCCACTCGCGCTCTCATTCCCTTCTGAATTTGAGTCTGAGTTTACAATCCTTATTAAAGGGCACATATGTTAGATTTTTACAGTACTACAAGCCTAAATACGAGCATAAATGACCAGAAGACATCTGCTGGTAATGCTTTAAATACATGTTTTATGTATATTTTTCCGACAAAATAGAACTTCTGAGTGCCTGAGATTCCCTGTTTGAACTTTCTAGCCGGTCCGTCTGACAGTTTGTAGTCTTCTCTTCAGACACTCCCAATACCCCACCACCACCACCTTGGACTAGCTAGTAGTATTCCTGTCTCGTAAGGGAAGAGGAGACAGGTCGTTATTGTTTAAATTCAAATTTGTAAAGGTTAGAGGCAGGATTCTACACAGGGTTCCATTAATTTTATCCAAACAGAATTATTCAAAATGACTGATGTCCCATTAGCCTGGAATGATTTACACATTCAGAAACTTTTATTGTTGTGATGGGGCTGGCTGCTAGTTTTACAAAACATATGTGGAGAGAATGCAAAATCTTAAAAGCAAGTAAATCTAACCAAAATAATTAATTGCAATTGATCAGTCTTTTGTTGTTAATGGTAATCACCGTTTTAGCATTTATTCAGATTTGTCCTTAAACAATTTTCTGTTTAAAAAGCAGTGCATTTTGTTTTATTAGAAACTGTAGACCAGGGGTGTCCAAACAGTTCCACGGAGGGCCGAGTGTCTGCAGGTTTTGCTCTCACCTTGTACTTGATTGACTAATTAGGTTACTAATTGGTTAGTTTCTACCCTCACCTGGTTGTTTAGGTGTAAACTGGGAACCAATTTATAGGAAAAACCAAAAACCTGCAGACATTCGGCCCTCTGTTTGGACACCCCTGCTGTAGACAGTGCTTGACTTGAAATTCAATAACTCCGGTAGCTGTCTAAATCGGTTCATTAGATCAGTGTATATCAACAGCTGTAACATTTCTCCCCTCAAATTACCACAATAACAGCCAGCATCTATTTGTGGCCTTCATAAATCCGAATAGAAGTTTGCTGGTCTCTGATCCCATACTTACACCATCTCCAGGCATTTGATCCAACACTGAATCACACCCAAGCTTTGTTGTTTAGGATAAAAGTGGTTTACTAATGGATGGTTGACCACAACCAAATCTTTAATAAATGATTCCTAAATTCAACCAAATGCGTAAGATGGGGTACTTGAATAATAGGCAAAAGGTAGGCAAGGTGTCTATAGATGTTTATCTACATACATTATTCAGGAGAGAGACGTAATTTATACACAGAATGGAAGTTGTTTGCTAATTCCACTATTAGAATATGTTGGAGAAGAGGATTAGAGGGGAGCCACTACTGGCCTTTTCATTCACTGGGTTTTTGGAAGGAGACTCATGGTGTGATTGTTGCAAGTGTCGTGGGCCATTCCCTGAGAAGGGAACTTTCTTGACTGTTGAGGAACGCCCCTTTCATTTTATTGGACTGCTCATTGGCTGATGCATTGAAGGACATCGCTTTGCTATAATCAACTGTAAATTGATTTCCATTTTAAAACTTGACAAAAGTCTGTTCTCATTGGTATCAGTGTGCATTAGGGATGCAGTGGTACAGTGCGGTTTGGTATGTTTCGCGGTGTGTGGGTCACGGTAAAGGTACGGTTTCGGTATGAATTACGTCATCATGTTAGAAGTGTTTTCACTCGAGTAGCCGATAGTGGCAAAGCAATGCAAGCCGGGTGTACTTTGTTTACGGTGTTACCCTCGTCACTGCATTGAACGCTGAATCCAAAATGTTCTCACGCAGCAGACTTGAAAGATGGCGGTGCCTCTTCAAATTTGCTGCTCTCTGTCTCGCTAGCGCTCGCCATTGGCACGTTGGAGCTGAGAGAATATTTGTTTTGTTTCCCCTCTCTTCATGGGGATAGGATGTCTGCAAGTCTTAAATTCATTTATCAAAATCAAAGGCCTTGAAAAGTCTTAAATCGTCTTATTTTGTCTTTTTAAAGGTCTTAAAGTTTTAACGAAAACGGGTGTATGCCATTTGTTTTAAAAAATACCAGCTAGCAAGTAGACCTTGAGTGTGACGTTATAGATTTCCTCCTGTTGTAATAGTAAAATATCTGTTCGTCCGACATGTTGGTGTAGGGTATGTATGGACTATTCAGTATTGTACCCCCTAAACAAGCTTTCTTACTTGAGTCTGTGTGTAACAGGTGGCAGGAGTTAAAAAGACCAACACAACCCTTCTCAATAAAGAAGCAGGCCTACTAGCGCTCAGCTTTTCAAATAAATACTAAAATTATTGGGGTGTTCAAAGAGCCCTAAAATATCCCTCTTGCTTTGTATTATATGAACTACAAAGAGGCTAAACTTCAGACAAACCTTGTGGTCTGCAAAACGAATAGTTAAAAAACAGGTTTACGCCTGGCCTATCGCCTGTAGCTGTCGGCAATGTTGCCATGTCCGTGTTTTTTTTTCTGTAAATTGGGCTACTTTGAAAACAATGTTGCGAGTAAACATTTATTGTTTGCGATTGGCAGGGGTGTGTGTGTGTGTGTGTGTGTGTGTGTGTGTGTGTGTGTGTGTGTGTGTGTGTGT
>JACXGI010006767.1:0-18732 GCA_016801175.1 Esox masquinongy
TGTGTGTGTGTGTGTGTGTGTGTGTGTGTGTGTGTGTGTGTGTGTGTGTGTGTGTGTGTGTGTGTGTGTGTATTTATAAAAAGTCTGTACTAAAGAGTTTGTGCAAAAAGGCGACCATGCAGTAAGCCATTGAGTAATAATTTTGCAGTCATGTTTACAATTCTTTTGGCTTGGGGGTAGAAGCTGTACAATTCCTGACACAATGAACTGGTAATGCTTGCTTTGCCTGCAATGCAGTAGAGTAGGGACAGTCTATGACTTGCTTGGCCAGAGTCTGAATATGTCTAGGCCCTTCCTTTGACATCGCCTGGTGTAGAAGGTCTGGGTGGCTGGCAGGAAGCTCGTCCCCAAATGAATTTGCACCAAGCTCTGCAGTGCTCTGTCATCTAGGTCGGTGCAGTTGCTATACCAAGCACTGATGCTGCCTATGAAGGTCCTCTTGATGGCGCAGTGGAAAACATGGGGCTCTGAGGGTCTTCCTGTTGTCCATTATCAGCTCCTTTTTTTGTTGTTGAGGAAAAGGTTGTTATCCTGGCGCCACACTGCCAGGTTTTTCACCTCCTACCCATTGGCCGTCATCATCATCAGTAATCAGGCCTGTGTATTTATGATAGTGCCGAGTGGTGGGTAAATGGGGAGTACAGGAGGTGGCTGAGCATACAGCCCTGAGGGGCTCCAGTAATGAGGCTTAACGTGGGGGGTGCTGGCCACCCTCACCACCTGGGGGCAGGATGTCGGGAAGTCTGGGACCCAGGTGCAGAGAGGGGTTCAGTCCCAGGGTCCAAATGATGAGCTTGAAGGCCTGTCTGGTTTTGAATGCTTCGCTGTAGCACATCCTTCTTGCATAGGTATTTCCTTTAGTCCAGAGTGAGACCATAGTGGACTGCAGTAGTTTACCACTGTTATCACTGTTGTAGTACACAAGTCGAAGTGTTAGACTCAAATCTCACCTAAGTCCCAATTTTCATGACTCAACTTGGACTCAACCACTGGTGGACCTACAGTTAGGTCCAGATATAATTGGACACTGACAGAAGTTTTGTTATTATGTTTACCAAAATATATTCAGGTTACAGTGAAATATGGGCTTAAAGGGCAGTCTCTTAGCTTTAATTTGAGGGTATTCACATCCAAATTGGAGGAAGGGTTTAGGAATTACATATCTTTAATATGTAGCCCCCTCTTTTTCAAGGGACCAAAAGTAATTGGACAATTGAATTAAAAGCTGTTTAATGGACAGGTGTGGGCTATTCCTTTGTTATTTCTTCATCAATTAAGCAGGTAAAAGGTCTGGAGTTGGTACCAGGTGTGGCATTCGCATTTGGAAGCTGTTGCTGTGAACCCACAATATGCGATGAAAAGAGCTCTCAATGCAAGTGAAACAGGCTGCAAAGAAAATCCATCAGTGAGATGGCAGGAACATTAGGAGTGGCCAACAGTTTGATACATTCTGAGAAAAAAAGAATGCACTGGTGAGCTCTGCAACACAAAAATGCCTGGACCTCCACGGAAGACAACAGTGGTGGATGATCGTAGGATCCTTCCCATGGTAAAGAAAAACCCCTTCACAACATCCAGCCAAGTGAAGAACACTCTCCAGGAGGTAGGCATATCATTATCCAAGTCTACCATAAAGAGAAGACTTCACAAGAGCAAATACAGAGGATTCACCACAAGGTGCAAACCATTCATAAGCCTCAAGAATAGAAAGGCCAGATTAGACTTTGCCAAAAAACATCTAATAAAGCCAGCCCAGTTCTGGAACAGCATTCTTTGGACAGATAAAACTAAGATCAACCTGTACCAGAATGATGGGAAGAAAAATTATGGAGAAGGTTTGGAACGGCTCATGATTCGAAGCGTACCACATCATGGCATGGGCATGCATGGTATTGGGTCACTAGTGTTTATTATTGATGTGACAGAAAACAGAAGCAGCCGGATTAATTCTGAAGTGTGTAGGGTTCAGATTGTCTGCTCAGATTCAGCCAAACAACCCAGGGGTTCTTAACCGAAAAAAGTGGAATATTCTGTAATGGCAGAGTCAATCACCTGATCTCAACCCGATCGAGCATGCATTTCACTTGCTAAAGACAAAATTTAAGGCAGAAAGACCCACGAACAAACAACAACTGAAGACAGCTGCAATAAAGGCCTGGCAAAGCATCACAAAGGAGTAAACCCAGTGTTTGGTGATGTCCATGCATTCCAGACTTCAAGCAGTCATTGCCTGCAAAGGATTCTCGACAAAGTATTAAAAATGGACATTTTATTTACGATTGTGTTAATTTGTCCAATTACATTTGAGCCCCTGAAATAAGGGGACTGTGTATGAAAATTGGTGCAATTCCTAAACATTTCATGCAATATTTTTCTTCAACCCCTTGAATTAAAGCTGAAAGTCTGCACTTCAATTGCATCTCGGTTGTTTAATTTCAAATTGTGTCAGTGTCCAGATATTTCTGGACCTAATGATGATATTGTGCATTTATTACATTCATGAAGCATATAGCGTGGCCTGTTATAAAACTAGGCTGTATCCTTCTTGACAAAAAATGTTGGCAACTAAACATTTTGTTTGGCAAACTTAATAGACTCTTGGTACCTGTGCCACTGTCAGTAAGTAAACATGTTGTGGCACAGATAGAAAGACAAATGGATAGCAAACCATTTAGTGACAGTCTTCCTCTTACCTTTCCAATATATTTGACTGGGTAAATAACATTATACCCGTCAAAGACTTCAGCCATAGTGACTTTTGACTTGTGACTTAATGTAATGTTTGAATGTATACATGTCCTAACAGAAACACGCACCAATGTGGCCCAGTACGATCTCACTTGCTTGTGCCTGGCTCTGTTCACCTCCTTTCAGAGGTTCTGCCCACATTGGAAATTAAAGCTTGTCACCTATCATGGTTTAGTTCGAAAAATCTTTGACAGTAATGCATATTTACAACAGGGGTTGGCTGGTTGCCTAAAACAGTCTAGTTGCCTACACCTGATTTACAACACACTGTTAATTATGAAAACTGAAGAAGGAAAACCTGAAGGAGTTGAAAACCATGATAATCATGCTCCTTTGGGTCCCATAGGGGGCTGTGAGCCAATCGCTGAGGCTGTTGCAGACCTGGGTGAGCCGCCCATACAGGAGTCTGCTGCCAAGTTCATCAAGAAGAAACAGCCGTCCAAGAAGGTCAAGACCAAGACAGGTCAGTCTGAGGGTGGATACGCGTGGGCCAACACACTTACAGGACACACACTCACAGGACACACACTTACAGGACACACACACACAGGACACACACACACAAGACACACACTTACAGGACACACACTTACAGGACACACACTCACAGGAAACACACACTCACAGGACACACACTCACAGGACACACACTTACAGGACACACACTTACAGGACACACACTCACAGGACACACACTTACAGGAAACACACACACACTCACAGGACACACACTCACAGGACACACACTCAGAGGGCACACACTCACAGGGCACACACTTACAGGGCACACACTTACAGGTCACACACTCACAGGACACAAACTTACAGGACACACACTTACAGGAAACACACACACTCACAGGACACACACTCACAGGACACACAAGCTCTCACATGACACACACTTACAGGAAACACACACGCACACACTCTCACAGGACACACACACTCTCACAGGACACACACTCACAGGGCACACACACACAGGGCACACACTCACAGGACACACACTCACAGGACACACAAGCTCTCACAGGACACACACTTACAGGGCACACACACACACACACACACACACAGTCTCACAGGACACACACTCACAGGACACACACACTCTCACGGGACACACAATCACAGGACACACACTCAGCCACGCTCTCACAACATACATACACACACAAATAAACAAAGTCCTTAAATGTGTAATCCTAATCTTCTGATTCCCTTTGCCTACTGTTGACGAGTAGGCAAAGTAGGATGGGCTGCTTGTCTAGCAGTGATACTGTGTTCAGGTTTTTCTTCATTTTAGATCTGACACAGTGGTCAGGTGTTCAGCCACCGTGTACTCTCTTTCTAGGGTATGGTAGAGTTCCACTTTGCTTAACTAGCTCTCGATTTGTTTTCTTATTATTTGGTTAGTTCTGACTGCGTTATGAATCTGTGAGGTGTGTTTGGTTTGTGAACAGAGCCCCCAGGACCAGCTGGCTTAGGGCTTTGTTATGCTACTCTTTTCCGAGACCTATAGAAGGCACTAATTATTTTGTTTTGTGAGCTTGCTATGGAAATGATTATGCAAACTAAGATCAGTCTACGTAGCGGTTTATTCTCTTATTTTGCAATGTAAACAGTCCATTAGTAGGCTCGTCTCTAGGTTAATTTCTCTGCAAATGAAGGCTTTGTTATGGAAATATATTGTTTTCTGTGGTTAGACAGGCTACATTTGTGCCGTGTTCACAAATCCTTTTGAGCGTGTGCTTGCGCGGTGGTCGCATATTTTTTATCACTGCTTTTTCAACTGGTCAAAGCGTTTGAGAACGGATCACTGATTCTCTAGGCTATAAGCTAAATGTAAGATATCATAATATCACATTTGCCTTGATTGTTTCCCGTGCTGATGTGGAGTCATGGTGTCCTTCTCAGCCACTCTACCGGGCAATGCATGACTTTTCTCTACCTGTTTTGTTAAATCATCAGCTTTTTGGCAATAGTTGGTATAGACTATATAGCAGTGAATTGGTGATAGCGCAACGGGCACCAGGCTAGTAAAGCAGCTAGTCATATCAACCATGTATTGCTAATAGTTGATTATGAGATGATTGATTGTTGGTTTTCTAAAAGCTGTGTCAAAAAAGTATCATGGATAATCGCCAAACATAACACTGATTACCGATTGTTTTAAATACCTCTAATCGACTCAGATTCATTGACCAGGCCGATCAATTAGTCCACCTCTGTTCTGTATGCCGAGTCTCAATTGGGTGTTTATATCATTGAATAGAGTCTTTGTTGTTGAGTGGCTGCCACACTTACAACCATAAAGGGCAGTTGGTTCTATTATAGTATTTTAAGCCATATTCTAATTAGGATGTCAAGTTTTATGTTCTGTTTAATTGCATAGAAGGCTTGTCTCAGGGCATTCACAGTCTTGTTGAAGTTACTTATGGTGTTGATGTGTAGACCAATGTAAATGTAGGTATTTGTTTGCTCTGGGCTGACAGTGGCCAGGTAGGATTTCTATTGGTGGCCGGTGGTGGGACTGAATGTGTCGAGGAGATCGAGGTGGCCCCGGTGTGACTGAATGTGTCGAGGAGATCGAGGTGGCCCCTGTGTGACTGAATGTGTCGAGGAGATCGAGGTGGCCCCTGTGTGACTGACTGTGTCGAGGAGATCGAGGTGGCCCCTGTGTGACTGAATGTGTCGAGGAGATCGAGGTGGCCCCTGTGTGACTGAATGTGTCGAGGAGATCGAGGTGGCCCTGTGTTGAGGTGCGGCTGTAGGCTTCTCTGTTTGGAGACTGAAGCACCAGATGGTCTGCAAACAGTAGACATTTTATTTCCGAGGCCAGTAGGGAGAGGCCAGGTGCTGCTGCCTTTTCTTGCCGACTTCTTTATGTAACTGTTTAAAAGAGTGGGTCTCAAGCAACACCCATCTCAGAGGCCATGAGAGAATGAATCTGTGGGTTTGTTGCCAATTTGTGCAGCAGGCTCTCATGGCCAAATTAAGTCAAAAGCTTTTTTGGAGTCATCCGTTATGTTTGTCGATTATGGTGTGTAGGCTGTCCTCTCTCTCCCTCTCTCTCTCTTCCTCCCTTTCTCTCTCCCCCTCTCTCTATCTGTGTCTCACTCAATTTTCAGTTCAATTAAATTCAAAAGGGATTTATTGGTATGGGAAATCTAAGTTTACATCTCTATCCTCCCTCCCTCTCCCTCACTTCCATCTGGTTCTACTCTCCTCCCTTCATCTCTCCCTCCCTGATTGGATGTAATAGCTGGCAAATTGCAATTTTTCCGGCCATTATCAAAATTGAGATTTTGGGTGAGCGATCCAAATGGCTTTTTAATCAAATGAATTAAGGCTGAAGTAGGACTGTCTGCTGTAACTGATGAGGAAAGACTGAAGTAGGACTGACTGCTGTAAATGATGAGAAAAGACTGAAGTAGGACTGACTGCTGTAACTGATGAGGAAAGACTGAAGTAGGACTGACTGCTGTAAATGATGAGAAAAGACTGAAGTAGGACTGACTGCTGTAACTGATGAGGAAAGACTGAAGTAGGACTGACTGCTGTAAATGATGAGGAAAGACTGAAGTAGGACTGACTGCTGTAAATGATGAGAAAAGACTGAAGTAGGATTGACTGCTGTAACTGAGGAGGAAAAGGCACCATTATTTATTTATTTATACCCTGATAAGGGACATTTTATTATGTTTGATTTCCAAACATAATTTATCTTGAGCCATTTAATCAGACACGAGTGTCTGGTAAACATGTGTGTGTGTGTGTGGGGGGGGGGCATGCGTGTTTGTGTATCACATAAAGCGGCATCCTTAGACTGACAGAGGGTTCTGTATTAAATTCACATGCTGAGGAAACAGGGACTTAGTTGATAAATGAATGCGACTGAAAGCTCCTCCTGTAGCTGATGGCTGTGAGGGGGTAGAGAGAAGGGTCACAGACACGTCTCCACTCAGAATCTCCTGGTTTCAATTGTCTTTTCTTTGAAGCAAACTAAACCGAGTGTTTAGACGAAGTGAGCATTTGGGCTGTGTGTGTGTTAGGCGTGCATGCATTCCTGGTTGTGCCGCTGTTTGTGTGTGTCTGTGTGTGTGCGTGTGTGTCGGCAATCCATGTGTCTTCAGTGTGGTTAATCCAGCCAGGCGTCTACGTTAATGAGCTGAGCTCCACTGAGGAGGTGTGGGAGACACAGACAGGCGACGTGTGGGATCATTACCAACTCACACACACTCACACACACTTCTCCATGAGACAAACACACATACACACACCCACAGTGCACACACTGCTGTATTAGACAACCACCCACTTTATCTGTAGAAAGCTGACACTCCTTGAACACAGAAATGCTTGATCAGACCCACATACAGCACAGTTGAACAGCATACATTGGCAGACTTCTGTACCAGATCAAATGATCACGTGTACACAAAAAGATGCGGTGCTATTAAAATTCCACTCTGCTAGACCATTAAAAGAACCAGAACAAAAAGACAGAGGAAAACCAAACAAACAAAAGAGATGCATTTCCCCTGTTAACCCTAATGAGAAAATACCACACACACACACACACTCTCACACACACAAACACACACACTTACTTGCTGTTATTATGACAGAATCAGCTTTTAGAGAGCTGGGAAGAGAATTAGAATTTAGAATAAGTGGGTAAAGAACAGAAAGAGATTTAGGTAGACAAACTACTGGGACATTTACAGGCCCCGATCTAGGAAGAAATGGAGAGAAAGAGAAGGAAGAGGGAGTGAAGGAGAGAGTGAAAAGAGACCGGAGTAAATAAAGAAACAAAGCATGTGTTAACCATTGTTGGGGCTGAACAACATACATACGTATCTGTGAAGTGGCTCCACCATAATTCCAAGTTGTATTGGATAGGCTGTGTGATGGCTATTTATGGACATTAGAGCTGACCTACCAAGAGAGGAGTAAGATGGATGGTGCCCTTTCTAAATGTCAGTTAGCGGGAATTCCTCCGAGAACTGAGTTATGGTCAGGCTCTGTTCAAGATTCCTCTTGTGGAGATGGCCTTCTGGCCTTTGCAATGAATCAGTGGGAAAGGTCAAAGACAAACTCCTCCACTCAGTCAAACCAGCCTGAAAGCCTCTGCAGCCGGCCTGGTGCAGATGTAAAGTCTTAGTAAATGGCCGTTAAAGTCGACTCAGTAGCACTCTAACAGGAAAACAATGACGTTCTGCACTGGTGTTGTTGACACAGGAGGCCGTTCGCCACTAATTGTAACGGTCTTTGTTACGCTCCCTCAGTCATGTGGTTCTCCACTATGATGTCGTCCCTGTTGAATCCCACCTGCTTCCCATGCCATGCTCCTGGGTGGGGCTGGGGCGCTGCCTAGGAGTTACTGGCCCCTGGGTCTTAAAGCCCGCCTGTCTCTAGTTGTCTCGCTCTCTTCCCCTCACTCTATTTCTCTATTCAAAGGGTCTTCATTGACATGGGAAACATTCATTTACATCTGTTTTTTCTCTCTTTTCCTCCCCTTGAGAAACAATTCCTAATTAGTGTTGAAACAATTCCTAATTAGTGTTGTCAGGCTGGAAGTGTTCAGAAATGCGAGCTCTGTGTGGTGAGAGGAGAGAATGGAAAACAATATCAAGTCAAAGTGAAAGAACTCCTGAAAGGCAGGCGCACCCAGATGAAGGCAGAAGGGGCGGTAGAAATAAATCAGTTTACACCTCTGTAACTACCTTCTATTCCATCACCTGAGACAAACACACCTTCACTTACCTGTGGCAGACTCTAAAGTAATTAGGCTCAAACCACCTCCCTCTTAGGGCACACAGGAGCCAGGAAGCACCTCTAGTACAGTTGAAAGGCTTCAAAAGGTGTCTTAGATAGAACTGCCTTTCTCTCTTCTTCTGTTCTCCAGCGGGGGATGAAAGAGAGATGAAAGGGAGAGTGTCTCCTCTCCTTCTTACCCCCCCCATCACCACCACCCCCACGGCCCACCTGGGATCATAGGGACGCCACCTATACCAGACACACAGATTAGAGACAGAGAGGCGTTGGGCCGTTCAATCAAAACCGCTGACAGGGTGTACAGGGTAGCTAAGACACAAATCCACGAAAAGAGGAATGCTCATCTGTTTCCCTCAGCGACTGGGTCCAGTTTAATGAGCTTGACGCATATCATTGTGTCAATCTCAGATTTCGATGATTGGCTGGGCCAGTGAACAGCCATTCATATAAATGCCTTTAAATCTGATGGAGAAGCATGAACATATTGCACCTGTAGGTAGCTCAGGTAAGGTATGGCCTGCTGGAAGCTTATAGGCTATAGCAGAATGTGAAATAAGCGTTCAAATACATTTTTACTAATTGAATTAGATTTGACTCCTGCTACATCAGGTTAGATACAAGAACAACAAAATGTTTATTTTTAACACGCTGCAAAACAATGTGTGTGAATCGGAATGACATGATCTGCCCTTCAATGCATTGCTACAGTAAGGATTCAGAGTATAAATATACATTTTCTAACTTAAAAGACACTAATCCTTGCTATGACCTAAAAAAAAAAAGCACTATCCAAATCAGAGACTAATTAATCAGAGAATAATTTCACAGATGCCATTCAATTCCAAATGTTTACAATGAAACGATCAATTGGAGTCATTCTTGCTTTGAAACGACTGTTACATTGGGCATTCTATTTTTAAAGAAGATCCAGTAATGAGAGAACTTATGTAGGCTGAACAACTGAGAATAGGCTTTTATGATATGATTAAATTTGGACACAACCGTTAGTTATAATTGACTCCAGACATACAGGCTACTGTAGGAAACTTTCTGAATAGGCAAATCCAAACGCACACAGCCCTACAAACATTAGTTAGATAATCAAAGCTAGCTTTCAAAATGTCAAAACGTCAAGATTACATTATAAGATAATGGCTCAACAAGGAAAGTATAAAGGGGAAGACCGTGAAGACATCATTTATAACAATTCAAATAGAAATACACAGAGCTTGTCTATAGCGTATTGATCAAGGAAGATATTCCATCAAATTACCAAGACAGATTGGAGGGTTAAATGTTGCTTTATGTGTTTTACATATGCCTCAACACAGGTTCATTTACCGTTGACTAATTAAGGAATAGTCAGAGACGACAATGTTTTCAAAAGAACACCTAGTTATTTAGCCTTTTTTTTAAGAACAAGCTAGCAATGGAAACATGCATTGTGTTGTAGAAAGGCCACACAGCAAACTGTTTTCTTTTACTAAAATACTTTAGGATGTAGACTCCACTTCTACAATAAATTATCAGTAAAAATATAAACAAAATTTAATCAAACTCATTAAAATATTTTAACCATATGCCTGTATGTCTAATAACACAATATACATCCCATGTGCTTCAAAGATTCCTAATTCTACTCTTGCTCATTTTAGTGCTACTAGAGCATCAAAGACAGTTGGAATGAGATCTAGTCAGTTTGTAACACAGACACAGTTAGCAAAACAGCTCATAACAATACTAAAACTCCTGCATTTTGATGTTCCTAAAATATTTTTTTCTGAATACATTATGTATTTATGAATAAATTAAAAGTGTTTTGCTGGTTATATTATTTTTTTATGGACTTACTGCATAGCCACCGGTGTCTTGGTTTTTCTGTTCCTGTCACAGCTCTACTCTGACAGTGGGTTAATGGAAGACTTACACTCTCTCACTCTCTTTCTGTCTCACTTTTTCTCTCTTCCTCTTTCACCCTCCCTGTAGTCCCTCATTCCCTCGGTCATAGCCTGCAGAACAGGAGGAGGAAGGTGGTGTTTTCGGAAGGTCAGATCTCCTGATGGCTCGGTTCAAACCTAATTAACGAGTCAGTCTCCGGTCAGCAGCCACACATCCATTAGCCACTAGTGTCCTCCCATTCAGATGTTTTTACTGCTTTCTCCCACCTCACTGTTCAACCAACCTCTATGGTCTAAAGCTACCATGTAGCACAAATACAGGGCCACAAGGCTTGCTTCATTAGCCTTCTGCTGACATGTTACACTGCTGTGACTATACACTAGTCTGATTGGGACTCATAGATTATGCATGTACCTTAAACAGTAACTGCATTCAGCTCAGTAGGCTCAGGCTGAAAGAGCCCATGCTTATGTTAACTCCCTGCAACGTGTCTTCTGGACAGTGTCAGAATGAGTTGAACAGAAGCTGAAGCAGTGTCTGTTGACGTTTTTGTTTGACATTCATCTTTTTTGACGTGAGGTTGACTGTTATTCTCATCCTCTGCATGTGTCTCCAGGACGGGCCAAAGCATATGACAGGATCCTCTGGATTCCAGCCCTGACTCCGACCCTGACTCTGACGTCCTGACTCCGACCTTGACTCTGACGTCCTGACTCCGGCCCTGACTCTGGCGTCCTGACTCCAGCCCTGACTCTTGCTTCCTGACTTTGACGTCCTGACTCTGGCATCCTGACTCTGGCGTCCTGACTCCAGCCCTGACTCTGGCTTCCTGACTTTGACGTCCTGACTCTGGCATCCTGACTCCGGCCCTGACTCTGGCCCCCTGACTCTTGCGTCCTGACTCTTGCGTCCTGACTCTTGCGTCCTGACTCTGGCGTCCTGACTCTGGCGTCCTGACTCTTGTGTCCTGACTCTTGTGTCCTGACTCTTGCGTCCTGACTCCGGCGTCCAGACTTTGACGTCCTGACTTTGACGTCCTGACTTTGACGTCCTGACTCTGGCGTCCTGACTCTGGCGTCCTGACTCTGGCGTCCTGACTTTGATGTCCTGACTCTGGCGTCCTGACTTTGACGTCCAGACTCTGACCCTGACTTTGAAGTCCTGACTCTGGCGTCCTGATTCTGACGTCCTGACTCCGGCCCTGACTCTGGCGTCCTGACTTTGACATCCTGACTCCGGCCCTGTCTCTGGCGTCCTGACTTTGATGTCCTGACTGTGGCATCCTGACTCTGGCATCCTGACTCTGGCGTCCTGACTTTGACGTCCTGACTTTGACGTCCTGACTCTGGCGTCCTGACTCTGGCATCCTGACTTTGACGTCCTGACACTGGCGTCCTGACCCTGACGTCCTCCTCACTAGATAATAGCCCACCTGTGGCTCCTGAGTGGCACCTTGGTCTAAGGCACATGCAGTAGAGTCGCGCCGTTCCAACCGGGGTTCATTTCCAGAACATGCTCAGGAGTCCTTTGGAGGGCTGTGCATATTGGCTCAGCAATGTCCGGGTTGTTCGGAGGGATGCTCGGATAGAGATGCATTAACACGTCGTGCTCTAGCTTCTCCTGCGAGCCAAGGTGGTCATTAGCCGGAGGAGAGCTATCCTCCAATCCTGTTGGTTTCCGGCTGACTGCCTGTTTGCAGTGTGATAAGAGGTGGAACGGCTTCAGAGGATGTGTTCACAAGCTTGCTATAAAGAATTGCATACTGTATCACAACATTTTTAGAAAATTGGTCAAATGGAGAGGGGGTAGATAAATAACATAGCAAGAATTTAAGAGGCTGAATCGTAGGCTCTTGCATTTTACTTAATCAACCAATCACATCTTAGATTCCATCAGTTAGACAGTCCCAGGCCCTTCTTAGCCCTTTCTCACATTGTTTGTTCAGCTGGTTTTGTCATTGGTCCACTTTTTGTCAAAACGTTTCCTCCCACTATATCAGAGCAAATCGGAACCACGATCCCATTTCTCGACACATCCCATTAAAATCCCATTAACTAGGGGAACGCGCTGAGACTGAGAGAGACCAGGAGCTGTGGTAACAACAATAACCGTCAGCAGTCATTCCTCGGGTGGTGGAAATACTTTCTTCCTCGAATCCCGGACAGCTAGCCCGCATGTGGGAAGGAGCCCATGTTTGTCCGGGAGCGCTATTTGCGCTCTAGCCGTGGGGAATCTCCTTCAATAAATGAGCTTCCTCTGGGAATGTTTGGTTCGGATGGAGTGTTTCCAGTCTGCAAAACTTGAGTTCCGTTTTCAGGAATGAACTATTTCAGTGCTGGTTAGCATGTAGCTCATTTAGATACATTCAACAGGGTCCTAAAGGCCCTTAGGTTCACACATTTGACGGAAGAATGTTGTTTTGCCGTAAAGGGCTGCATGAGCACACACACAAACACTATTTATTCCTCTCTTACACACACTCTCTCTCACCCATTCCTAGATCCCATGTGCAGAGTATCCCTTTTCTAAACAAAACAAGCTTGCAGGGAAGTGGGCCCTAGACAGAGGCTAGGGCGGGAGTTTGCTCTGTAATAAAAGCTGCTTTCGTTTGACAAGTTGTGCTTTTAACAAGAGTCCTTTAATTTTGCTAGAAGGAAGCAATGAATTGTAAAGTATACTTTTCCAGAGCCGGGCCGTTAAGTGTTCCGTGTACACCACTGCTCACGGGATCAGCCCCACCAATGGTTAACACATGTGCTAGCGTTCTTTCTTACTCCTCTCTCTCTTCCTTCACTCTCTCTACCTCAGTTCCCTCTTTCTCCCTTCTTACATTCCCACTCTACCTTACCCTCTTCCTTCCTTCATGCTCTCTTCACTTTCTTCCTTCAATCTCTGTCCTCTCTCTATTCCTTTGTGTTCCTAAATCTGGATTGGACTGCAACTGAAGTAGCTAGATATTAGCTAATCTTTAGTCGTGGAAAGTTACATAGGTTTACAGTTAAAGTTTCATGTTAATTACATAGAGACTACAAAGTTATTTAAAAAAGAATTCCCAGGCTGTGCAACGTTTTTTTGTTGTACAACCTGGAAATTAAAAAAAAATTAAAAAATTTAAAAACTTTGTTGATAGCAAGGAAGTTCAAACCCCTGTATGGTATGTAGGGTCCATAGAGATTATACACAGCCCTTTGTTAACAAGAAACATGTATGCCGGGGCCTGGAGAGTTTCGATGTAACCTATGTAACTTTCTGCAACTCTCTGTCTTCACTGTCTTCCTTCAGTCTCTCTTTTCACATACTCTCTTTGCTTTTTCTTTTTAACACTCTTGGTATTCCCTCTCCATTTCTCTCTAGAACCAGACTTCTAAATGTCTTTCTAGTTTGTCTTCCTTAATCTCAATCTGTCTAACCCTCTCTACAGGTCTCTAAGTTCCATTTTAAACTTCTGAAGTTAGGAACTCCCAATGACATCACCCAGGAATGCACTGAATGCACAACAGACAGGGAATGTAAATGCTAATGTATGACTAGAGACAATCAGAGAAATGTGTGTTAGTAGCGATTATTAGGACAGTTTTAGTCGTGTACAGTACGGGGGACATACTGTGGTGTATGTGGCTGACCCTGTCTAGTTGTCTCTGGGTATTAGTTCTTTTGGAGAGCATGGTGTCAGTGCACCAACGCCTGGACCAGGAAGTGAAATGGTATGTAGAATGATTAGATACAATTTATATACTAAAGCTGTGACATTTTGTTCTTTTTGTTTATTCATGTTTTAGTGATGATGCAGACCCACTTATCTTTCCTACCAAAAATATGTGCTTCGCTTGTTTTCACTCAGTGTCGTGCGTTTTAAGCTATAATTAAAACACACAATACTAAGTAATGTGCTAATTAACATCTCTAAAAGCACTTTCCATGTTAATTACAACAAATGTGTGCGTGTGCGTGCGTGTGTGTGTGTGTGAGTGAGATAAGCGACGCCAGTCTACCCATCCTGGTTTAGGACAAGAGACATGTCAATTTGTGCAGGGGGCAGAGTGCAGGTCAGGGGTGAAGGGTTAGGTGGGGGTAATCGTCAGCTGTCACTTGCCATAAGCTGGGATGTGCACACTGGTGTCGGGGGGGGGGGGGGTGTTCAGAAGGTGTGTGGCAGCGGCCACGTGGGGGGAGTTCGGTAGCCACTGAGTCGAGACTGAGAACACATGCCTCCAAAGACACATAAAGACACACACACACATCCCGCTGATACAATATCCCCAATCTCCCCAACGAGCCCCCAAACCCCAAGCCAAGGCTGCAGTTTGAGTTGGACGAGGCCTTGTGTTGACGTTGAGCTGTTTGCTGTTTGGGACTAGAGGAGCAGAGGATCATCCAGATGTAGTTTTACAGTACTGCCCGTCGCCATGGGGACCCTATAAGGCCATACTGGGGAGTGTTTACAGAATCAGCCTCTCTCAGCCATAACTTTATCTCCCTCTATCTCTCTTTCCATCTCTTCATCTCTCTCTCGTACTCTCTCTCTCCATCTCTCTCTCTGGCGTCACCACGTTCTGCTGTACCCTCCCTCTCCCATGCCTTCTTATTTCCTCCTTTTAGCTCCTCTCTCTCTCCCTCCCTGCCCCCCTAGTCTTTTCTCAGTTGTAAGACACAAGAGGTGTGGTTGTGTGTGATCAGAATGGGCCTGATTAGTTTCCTTCATTAGTCTAGTAGAGACTGGGCCACAGTCCATTGCAAATATTGAGCCATGGAAATGAGAGCCATTTCCAGGTGCACATGTCTTAACACACACATTCACCCACACGCCCTCTTTCACATACAGCACAACACACACACACACACACACACACACACACAAACACTGGTCATGTAGGCACTGGAATTCTACATTTGTGAATCCCAGATGGTGAGAGAGGGGCATAAGAAAACCCCATAGAAACAGCCCTGCCGTGCCCCAGCCAGGTGGATGAAGGGTCCTGTCACCATATGGACTCAACTGTCCTAATGAACTACATCTGACCAGCATCCACTGTGCAAACCCCAGAGGAAACCCAGGAGTGATGCAAGGTTTGGGGACGTTCCTTCTCTCTGTGTGCTGACTGGCAGGAGAACTCTGGAGATGTTCCTTCTCTCTGTGTGCTGACTGGCAGGAGAACTCTGAAGATGTTCCTTCTCTCTGGGACATTTTTTCCCCAAAGCTTCCTTTATATACCCTCTTGTGCATACTTGGCCAAGTCCCTTCCTTTGTAACTGATACCACACACAATGACACCACACACAAGTCTAGTGTATTGGCGGACAGGCAGATGTAATTGCAGGTGTAGAGAGATGATTGCATTCCTAGTTCCGAATACAGTTGTAACAGCAACAACACAAACACAATATACTGTACAGTTTGAATAATAAAAAGTAGGGAGTAGAAGATACAAAGATCTCAAGTCTGACTAGGACACTGAACCAGTTTTTCTTTTGGCTCTGTAGGATTTGAAAAATAAAGTATAAGCAAATGCCTCCAAGTTCATTGGCCGGTGCTTCATCATATAGAAGGACTATGACCCCAAACATACCTCCATAGCAACTGGGAAGTTCAGAGAAAATGCTATTGACTGGCTAAGTCAGTCTCCAGATTGAAATCCCATTGAACATACTGAAGAAAATACCTAATGCAAAAAGACAAAACAAAGATGACTGCATCACAGGTCTGGCAGAGCATCATCAGAGAAGATACCCAGAATCTGGTGGGGTCAATAGGTTGCCGACTTCAGGCACTTATTGCATGCAAAGGATATGATATTAAAAATGAAACATAACTGCTTTATTTGGACAAATCCAAATCCTGTCCCAATACAGTTGATGCCCTGAAATAGAAGAGTTGTTGTTTTCAAATGAAAGAAGAGAAATCTATACTTCATAGTAGTTGTTTGATTTCATATCAAAACGTTTGGAGTAAAGAGCTAAAATAACAAATGATGCTTCACTTTCCCAATACGGACAGCACTGTATGGGATGGCATGTACATTAGACTAGTATAGGTGGAATATATTGAATCAAAGATGTGTAGAACAGTAGATAAATGGGAATGTTTTATACGGAAATGGCATATACTGTATTTTGAAAAAGTATATAAAGCCATTTATCTGAGCAGTAAGTGTTGTCTTGTTCGAAGTAAGAAGGAAACACAAGGAAACATTAATTCAATGATACGTACCAAAAACGGATTGTGTTGTTAAAACAAGTCAGTATTTTGTGTGGCCTTCCTTAGAATGCAAAGCAAAAGAAATTTCCTTTGCTATTCCAAGGTTTTTTCAGGATTTCCCATAACTTTTTTTTGACTGCCTGGTTCTTATTCCTATCCCTGTCCAAGTGATCCCACACTGCTTTGTTATTATGTTGAGGTGGCCAATCTAATCCTGAAGACCTCTTCCCCATGTTGGTCTGAATCGTCTTTGGATAGTGTATGAGGTCATTATCGTTATCAATATAAAACGTCTTTCTTGTAAGACTCCTTCTCCTGGTGGAAGTGTGTACTTTGATGCTGTCAGATGCTTACAAGAAATAGTTTTCTTTGACTGGGTGGCAAAATATGATTATTTGCATTTATTCTCATGTTATATTGTTTTAAAAATATATATAGACTAAATGTCCAGATCAAGAGCTTTAGAGAACGTTCTCAGGTGGCCTAAGACCTTTGCAAAGTACTGTGCACATTAATACACGGTTGAAAACACACACTAACACGCCGTGTGGTTGTGTGTACATGAGTGTTGGCCAATACTGTATGTGAGTACTGAGTTCAGTAGGTTTGTCACTGACTTACGGAAATCTTGGATGCTTGTTTTAAAAGTGCACTGAATGATGAAATGTCACCATATTACCGGATCCAAATGATTATTTTAAGAGTCAGAGATTAAGATAACATTACACAACCACAGATGCTTCTGTTCTTGCTACACTCGAACACACACAGTCGCTGCTTAAATGTAGCCTGCGATTAGGCTGACATAAACGGTAACGCGTTTTCGTAACGCAAGATTAGGTGGTTTTTTTTTTACTGCATTTTCTGCTGAAAATCAATCATCTTAACCAGACGATATTATCTAAGGATATCCTGTCAGTTCTCTGGGGTCCAGAACCATCTGAATCCTACGGTCTATTTGCATGAGGCAGAGTTGTTAGGGTGGAAACCATGGCATTTCTCCTCTCTGCTGCAGGCATGGGTTTGGAGCAGAGTGCTCATTACCAATTGGATAGCCTTCCCCTCTTCCTAACATATGTTCCCCATATTAAAACATTGTTCTTCATGCCCTAATATTGTTACATGGTGAGATTATTCTTAGACAGCAATTATAGGATACATAAAAAATCATACAGATGATTATTGTTCTTGCAAAAGTATGTATGTAGAACTGTAAAACATTTATAATATAAATGTAGGTCTCATCTATTTTTCTGGAATTTAATTTAGTGTTTTTTTCCTATGTTGATGGCTGATCAACACGTGCTCCCTTTTAGTTTGGATCAAACATGAGTTGGATGGTTGAGTAGATACCCAGTTAGAGCTGTAAAACATCCTATTCAAATATAGATTACACCTTAGAAAATGTTGATTTTCGTATCAGCGGAGTCACCGCTGAAACTGAAAGGTGACTACGCCTCATTGAGAACCACTGGCCAGAGACTGTGACAAATCCGTGACCTCCGTGACGAATATATCCACTTACACACATGCAAATCAGACAGGATTGTCAGGTAACCCGGTCTTCCTGGGGCACTGTGGAGAGTAATTGTCCTGTGGCGGAGGTAGCTGGCACCCAATGTGTTTGAGCACAGCTCATGTTTGTACGTACGTAGTTAATGAACCAAGCACATACACAGACACACTGAAATGAAATGTACTTGTTGTCAGCACGGCTCGTGTTTGTACGTACGTAGTTAATGAACCAAGCACACACACAGACACACTGAACATCGACTGGTGGGGACTTTGTGGTATGTACCCAGAGCCTATAGCGGTCAGATGAGGGTGATTATGGACGCTGGTATTGGTAGGGGAAGGTTGACTGTAGCCTGGTGCGTTGTGTCCACTCTGTCCTCGATCCCTTCCTGTGTGTTAAAGCCTGGCTGTCCTTTTGTCTGTCTAAATCCCTCTTCCTGCCTGGTCCTGATCCCTCCTGCCCACCCCGGCACAACTGGACGACAGCTCAGCACATCCCACCCTGCGTGTGGCTGTGACGGGATGACACTGACACACACCCAGCACACGGATGATGTCAAGATAATGCATGAGCTCATCTCTGAACA